>JASDQU010503732.1:337-51696 GCA_032191745.1 Picea mariana
GCCTAAAACGAAGATCGTATGCAAAAGTTACGACCCCGGGAAGTTGATGCACCAACTTACCCAAACGGGGCCCACATGACTTTTGGCGCTTCATCTCCTAGGGTTAGGTTTTTGGATGTCTAGGACTTTTGGCATTCCTGTCTATTGTAAAAAGGCCTTCCGAGCCTCATTGTAACCATATTCTTTCGAATGCGAGTAGCCGTCACATCTCTTCTCAGAGATAAGCTGCCACCATTCTAGCGAGTCTTTCACTCTGTATTTTTACAGTCTCTGTACATTTCTTTCATTAATAGAAATCGTGTATTACTGTATATCTGTTTTTATCGTTGCATCTCTGATACATTTCTGTTATATTATTGAATATCCGCGATATCTCTGTGCATTTCCTTATTATATCTCCGCTCTCATTTCGTGCCGAAAATAATCCGGATCAACACCCCTCTCTAAACCTTTGATTATATGTAATTAATTGTAATTAATGATTTCCATGCTATGGCATGCAAACAATGTAAATGTATTAATAATCAATAAAAAATGCCAACAACTGACTGTGTGGGTGAAGCCTTGAGTATTGTCCATGATACCATGGGAGTTATTAGCGAGGGGAAGGAAGGGAGTTAATATGTTAAGACCCCAAGACATCTTGGTGAATAATGTGAAGGAAATGATCATATTTCCTCTAACTTGAAGTTGAAGCCAAATGGTTAATGGGAAGGGGTTGGTAGTTGAACAACCAACCACCCTCAATGAATACATATATGGAAAATCTGGATAGGAAAACAAATGTTTCTAGCCAAGGTACAAAAATGTACTAATTCGGTAATCGAGTATTTACCGACGATTTTCTTTTTGGAAGAAGGCAGAGGAAAAGTCAATAAATTTCCTATGTAGGGCATGCAAGAGAATAATGCGGGAGGGAATATAGAGAGAGGTTCACGTATAGAGTAGAGAAGGTATGTATTTTGGGTATTTGAGGAATTAGAGCTATTGTAAGAGAATGCATGAGTAATAACAGATAATTCCCTGATGGTAACTTGGCTTGGCACAAGGGTTGCATATGACCGAAGTGATTGAGCATGTAGAGCCTATGGTTGGGTGGAAAGGCAAACACACACAATCAGTTGGTTGGATACATATTGTGAACATATAAGTATCTCATATACTATGTGTAATAGAATTAATGGTATGGTTGGATGCCTGTGATTGTGTGTAATCATGTATCCCTGGTCACTGGTCTTGATATTGTTTTAATGGAAGTCATTGTACTTGTATCATAATACATCTGAATTGAATTTCAAGTGTATTTCGTGTATAAGCAAGAGGACCTTGTGTTTTACCTTAATGGATTAAAGAAACAATACAATCGATTTCCTATTGTGAACATAACTTTAGATATATCGATATATTTCTGCCTCCTGGGTGTGTAGAAAAGTATTTCTATAGTGCAACACCTGTGAAAATAAAATAGGGTTATAGACTAAGAATGCACAATACCCCTAGGAGGAATGGACAGTGTGTCCTGAGATAGGCATGTGAATGTCTTACTTCCTAGGAGAGGCCTCTGTGGGGTTCAGAGAGTCTTAAATATTCCGTGGAATCCCCTGTCTCGATATAGGTAGTTCATAGGACAAAAATCTCTACCTAAAGTGGTGAAGTAGGAATTCCTTGGTAGTTTTTTGGAGGAAGGCAAGATCTCTTAAAGGAATCATAAAACCTTAGAAAAGAATTAGAAGAATTTATTGAATGGGTAAGTCTAGATCCAGACTGATAATATCTATAAAACCCATATTGTGAGCCTAAAGGAATCACAACCATTGGATTGACATAGAGAATAAATCCTAGTCGTCCATTGTAGGGTATCATCCAGAGTAATTTGTAATACTGGAGGAAATGCACTCCAAAGGAGGGACTCAGAGGATAGATCTAGACCGTTGATCGAGACCTAAGAAATATCTAATCCTATCCATTTATCATGGGGTTCCATTTAGAGTAAAATTTGGATATGAGCTCTAACAAGGAGGCTTCGAGGGAATATCTAGAATATTGATCGGAGCCATGGTTAGATTAAATATTAGCCATCGATCTTCATAAGGACTGAACAAGTTCATTGACGAGTAGAGATAAGGGGATGACTTCACCCCAACCAACGTTCTTGGGAAATGTGTCAACACCTGGAGGATCAAAATAGATACCCTGTGATGATGTGTAGACCCACCTCAGCCAACGTGTAATGATGTGGGTGGAGCCACATGTTAAATAAAGATTGTGTGACATGTCATAGAGTTTTGGCCCTTTTGAGGTAGAGTTCTTTGGGTAGGAATGTGCCAAATTTCTTACTAGGTGATTGATACATGTGGAGACAGATACCTAGGTGGAAGGTACATGGTGGCCTCATATTCTAGGTGGTGAACATCATTTGAGATCGATGGTAGGAGTTTCTCTAGAGGCCAAAGTAGAAACACTCTGATAGGAGAGTTTTGAGAGCCAATCTGAAGCCTTGATTTTCCATGAATGGAGGAACATCGAGAGGAGATTTGGGTCATTTATTTTCCATGATCCGTGGAACTCTGAAAGGATATATAGATGATTGATCTCCTACAAAAGGGATTAAAAGGGTGACATGGATTGTTCTGTGTGTTAAGTAATGGTTATTTTATGCATCATGATGACATGAAATCTATAGGTGAGAATCTTTGGGAAGACGAATGGCACGTGTCAGGTGGCAAGGGTGCCATGTGTCTAGTCAAGATTGTGCCATGTGTCAAGGTGACTTAGGGTTCTTCATATAGAACCCCTTGTTGAGTTATGAATGCCACATGTCACCCCAGGTGGAAGGTAGTGGTAGGGCCATGTGTTAGGATAGGTGGAAGTTAGCATGTCCTTAGGGATGACCCGTCTCACGAGTAGAATGGTTGACGATACAGGAGTAGTCCGTAGAGGACCCAAAAACCTTTATACAATAGACCATGAGTTGGATGGTTAGATATTGGCATGGGAAGATATTAGTCGCTCGTCATAGTTTATAATATTATAAAGGTCGTGTGATGGCCAAAAATGTCGATGATGACATAGGCTTCGATGAATTGAGGATAGTCGTCGATCTGGTGATGACTTGAGGTCGATGTGGTGATGAAAAGAGGATGCCAACATGGAATATAGTGTGGTTGAGTAGTGACAAATGTCACTATGTAATTGGCTGACAAGACAAAAGTGTGACCCGTGGGGTGAGGAGGCCTTCTGGACCTTCGTTTTATTTATTTTTGTTGGATCTAGTGCTAGTGAATATGGACCATTGATGTCTAAGCTATCGTCATCAAGGGTAGTAGGATGGTGAATTAGGATAACACCGATGAAAAACTATATCGATGACGTATTGAGAGTCATATATATCGAAAAAGATGTGACGATGAGATCTGGACCATTGATCCAACCGTAATGTCATCAAGGCATAAGAGATTGACTAGTTAGGCGTTGTTATGAAACGTCAAAGATGATGAAAGGAGGAAAGATATAGACTATTGGTTAGCGTAGGTTGGAGATTCAATCTTGATCATTAGATTGAGAAACATAATATGGGAGGAGATTTAATTGTCATGCAAGTCAAAGTTTCTAACTCACTTAGGGTCATTGGATGATTGGCGTGAGGATCGTCAAATCTAGTATGGGTCCGATTAATGGATTTTCATCTGAAATTGTGGTTGGGGTGTTGACAATAACCCCCATGTTAGTTGGGATATTTGACGCAACTAGATCCGTAGGATAATCAGCCCAAGGATGGTTGTATCTGGCATAGTACCGATATGGGATCGTTATCATGACTTTTAGTGTTGGGGTATTTGAGGCCCCGTGCGAGTAAAATCCCGATGACGAAGAAGATAGGTCAAGGGATTGGGTGCATGAACTTAATTTTTCCAATTATAGATTCCACATTGAATGGCATGAGTATTAAGAGACCATGTGGATGCCATATAGCAGTAAGGTGGCCTTGGGCCAATGGAGGCTCGAGAACTTTGGGAAGCCATAACTTTTGATCCAGAGCTCGGTTTGGAGCATGGGGACTGTCATTGGAAAGATATTGATGAGAAGAAGACCATGGTACCCTCGAGAAGAGGTATTGAGATGATTGAAAAAAAGAAAAATTTTAATACCCCATTTCTTAAAAGGGTACTTAGGGGGTTGGGTTTGTTACAAAATTGTATTAGAGTGAGGTTACAACACTAGGCCTATATGGGACAAATATCAATCATAGGACTTGTATATCAATATTTATATAAGCATGTTGAAAGTTGTTTCTAAATTTAAAGGATTGTTTATTATCTGCATTAACTCCCTGAGGAGAAGGACTGCAGATTGAAATTATGCCTTGGAAATTCTTACTGAATTTCAATAGAAGAATTAAATTGTCCCTTTGTCAAATTGATACTACTCTTACAAGAGTAGGAATACACTGATGGGAATTAATGTTAAGACCTGAAGGTGAGTGGAAGAGGTGGAATAAATTCTATTATGAAGTAGCATGAGTATACAAATGGGACATGAGATGAGTTATTATGAGAATTCTCCCACTACGAGTCGAGTTCCCCTCACTTGGTGGTTTGTTTTCTTGTTTTCATCAAGATATGGTTCACGTCTTCTTTCATCCTATAATGGGAGAAACTATAACCATGAAGATAATGCATATCCCACCTTATCCTCAACTACACTCATGGTTTATCCTAGTGGTTAGCCCTTCCTGCATCTATATAACTAGGCCATTTCAGAGTGATGGGATGGAAATAAAGAAGGATACCAAACCTGTGATCTTATGAAGGAGAGCCAAACCTTTGTGAAGAATTTGAGTTGGATTAATGTTCAAGGGATGGATAAAGAGGCTGGAAGGATTGTAGTAGAATCTAATGGTTTTAACCTCTTCATGATGCTCAAATGCATGTAATGGATCATTCTTGCATTCTGTTTAGGTGGAAAAAATTAGGAAAAGTGTGAAAAATAAGGTCTGACACTTAACAAAATGGACCATGGAATTTGTGAAACTTGTGACATTGATGAGAGTGAAGTGAGACACTTAGAAAAGTGAAATGCAACACTTACAACACTTAGAAAAGTGCAAAAAAATGGTGTATAACAATTATTTTGTTAAGAGTAATATTATCTATCTACTAGGGCAGGCATATTCTCTTGCAATTAATATGGACGATTATATAAGGGATAAGACCCTTATGGAAAATTCCTTACGCTTAAAGGAATTTTGTATGGATTGGTAGAATCCTTAGCCATAATAATTACTGCTCAAATAAAATACTAAACTATGTATATGGAATCCCTCATGTTTAGAGGATTGGCGGAAAATAGGTAAGGTATGTTTACTTGACCTATAATAAATGAAAGTCAGATTAAGGAAGTATTGGAGAATTTGTAGATGATCAATGGGCCAGATTGACATCTATATGTGGATGGTAGCCATACGGGTATGGTAGTAGTTATAAGGAATGATAAGAAATGATTTTCTTTGTTAAGGTTCTGTTGACCAAGAATGGTTTGAGGTAGGAAGAGAAACTGGAATTTTTATATTACTTCCCTAGGTAATGTTTTAATCGCCCATTTAAATTTCTGACTTGTGGACAACCTTATAGCAGTAGGGAAAGAGTGATCTCTTGCTGGTTGGTTACCATAAAATAGGGAAACATAATTATGAGTACCCCTATGGGACTTGTCATATGAATAGCTATAAGAATCATAGAGAGGAATGGCATGGAAGTTTGGAATGTCAATTTGTGTGACTGACATGGAAAAAGGGTGCAACAGTGAACTTGCATGTTGAATATCTAAGTATGTAAGTGGATGCTTGAGTGCATGGAGTGAATGAGATATATGGTTTCCTAGTATAAAGGCATAAATGAATATGTTTGTGAGACTAACCATGTGAATGGTTGTAATTTCTCTTTAAAGAAGGTTGGTATTAAGATCATATAAACACAAATGAATAATGTGAAATGTGCAAGAAAGGCACATGCATTAAATATATATATATATATACCAAAAAGTGATGGTAATATTGCCTACCTAAGTGTAATACGAGGCAAGATTTGCATATGCCCAGATTGGATAATGCCATGGATGCATGGATGACCCTATATATAAGGGTGTGAAATATTTGATTTAAATAATAGCTTGAGGAGGTATGCCACTCCTCATAGAAATAGATCGCATGAAATGTTGAAAGGAAAAGGAGCAAGACTTATTTGTTGATATAGATAGAAGGCGAGTCGAGAATGCCTTTGATAATATCATGAAAAAATCACGAGTTAAATAATTTTAAACAAATATGCATATGAAATCGTATAGTGTGTAGGTGGTGCATACACACAACATGCTAATGATTTTGAGTAAATGAATGACATAACAACTTGGAATAAAGTTGTTAACATAAGGATTCCTATTTGAATGTAAATCTGAAATGCATAGTAAGAATGCAATATTATATTCCTTATGAAATATTGGGAAAGAATCTGAAATGAAAAAGATGAGGATGACTCTAGGTTGAGGTCATCTTAGATAGTGATAGATATGGAATAAGAAAGTTGCATGATGAGAAAATTCCATTTGGAGGGAATTGTGTAAAGAACTATGTCAAGATAACATAGCTACAACCTTAATGACTGCTAAGAGTTGGGTAGTGGTTTCAAAGGCCTATTTATATAAGAATCATGGATTACATTCTAAAATATAATGCATGCATAGGGGACATCAAAATGAAGCTAACCAATATGATTAGTAAATGTGCAGAATGCACATGTTCTCGATTAAATTGTGAACCAAAATATTGTTGTTGTAGCATGTTTAAATTACCAAGAATTTCAAGATGAAACTTGGTTGAAAATGCTAAAGGAATAGAGTAAACAAATCCAAAATAGGATAGAATGCAGAAGAAAATAAGGAGAAAAGGAGGAATACTTTTCTCATTTTAAAACTCTCATTTTCTTAACATAGTTGTAAGCCTTAAAAGAAACAATCGTGAAAACAAGTACAATTGATGAAAGGAAAATCAAAAAATGAGTATGAGCTTGGTTAAAACCATGAATGTGCAAAGGAAGTGAGGCCATGGGAATAGTTTTAGTCAAGTTGAAAGTCTCTTGATTATGCAAAGGATTTGGAAAAAAGAAAGAGTCCCTTAACCATTTTTCTCATTATCTAATGTGTTTCTCTAGGATGAGAAGTTGATATGTCATTGTGTGTGAGTGTTTTAGCATGGAAATGTTGATAACTGTGTGACTGTAAAGACAACTAAAATATTTTTATGTTTACACTCAAGAAAACATTGAGGATAGTGTCATTGAGTAAATTTAGATATGCTAGGAAATATCTGAATATATATATATTTTTAAATGCTATGGTACATGCAATTTTATTAAACTTGACAACTAATATAATTGTGAATGTGATGATGTTTGTCCTGTGTAGAAAAGGTTGGAGTTGTTAGGGAGGAAAAACACCAATAGTGGAACCTCAAGTAGAGGGTGAATACAACAATGCTGATGTTGAAATATTTTTGAAGGGAATTTGAGAGTTCCCATGAAGCACCACTTATGAGGTAATATCAAAAAGGGTGAGTTCAACCAAAACATGTATAAATAATTTTCATACCTGTGTAGCATATGGCATGAAGGGATTGGGTAAGAACCCCTTATAAAATAATTTATTATCTTAATGATATGCATGTGATTTTTTTGGCTATTCTATGCCATTGATACCCAAGAAGGGTAAGATTCAGGAAGGAAGAACGTGAAGGATAGAGGGAGGAGCCTCTAGCAGCCAAGGAGGATTGAGATCCTTGCAAGAAAATTCATGAACACAGTATCATGAATAATTTTACCAATAAGAAATGATTGGGAACAATAGTGCTCATGAGAAACACTTTGAGTGAATTCAATAAGGAAATGAGAGGGTTGCACATCATGGAAGGAGGATTTTCCAATATTTTACAGAGTTGTAATAATGATAGAAAGAGGATTTGGGTGGCCATGAACATTAGAATCTTGGTTACTAGTGAAGAAAGAATGCTTGAATGCATTCATGAGAAACTTTCATATTTTTGTGTGCTGATTTGAGGCTATGATCAACTCAAATCAAGGGGAACAACCTCGTTGTAATAATGAATGTGGAAAGGAAATCCATGTAGTGAGAGGTTGGTCGAGTTAGGTTGGTCGATTTACAACACACCATGGAAAGAGTGCCTAACATGAAATGTAATAATCTAAAACCAATGCAAGGGTGAATTCTGTGTGAATGTGGCCATGGGTATTGGCACATTGATTAAATTCATTTAATGTTGAATTGCATTTGGAAAAAAAGTTTGGTCTGTTGAAATGATGCATATGTAAGGAACGTTGTTTCCTTTTTTTTAGATAAAGATGATCTAGTTGTTAGACTACACAAATTAAGAATTGTTTGTAAGACCATTGTAAATTTGAAATGAGAATATATATGCATGAGAAACTAACAATTTGTTCGGATGTGTAAATATTGAATTGGAAGGAGTAGGGTCTTGGAAATGGAAATATTGTAATCCCATGAAGAATATCAATGCCTATTGCGTGTAAGGAGCCAAATTGTTATGAGAATTAAATCTCATTCTTGTGAAATCTAGCTCCCATATGGAAAATATCTGAAAATGAAATGAAATTGTGAATTTGGAAATTTGTGGGTAACAGATTTGAAAATATTTTTGATTGAAAATTAATGAATGTATCTCACAAAATTTTGTATGCATATGAACACAGATGAGATGAAAATATCTATCCACGAAGGATAGATAGAGGTTGTCAAATAAGAAGGCATGGAGGAGGACCATTGTGGTGATAAGAGAAATTTGTGATAAGTCATGATCACCATAAGAATGTTATGTTGTGGTAACACAGGTCGAAGGGATGCTTTCAAAGAGAAAGCCAGAGGGACACCTCAATAGAGTAATATTGGGGGATGCTTTAGATGTAAGACTCAAAGAAGTTTGTGAAATTCTTATTGTGCAAGAAATATTGGGAAGGAAAGATGGATCACCTGAGTGTCTACATAAAAGAGAAAGGGATTCCTGATCCTGAGCTCTGAAAGGCGAGTGACCGCAAGGAAGAGGAGATTTTGATAGCTCATGTGAAAGAATCGGTGGAGTTTCTGGAAATTTTGTCATATTTTGACTGAGATCATGCACACAATGGGTATGTTAAGGAAATCATTGAACCAAGTTAATGAGATATCCATATGGATTACAAATCCATGAACTACAAAGATAAATATTGTGTAGATATGTGAAATTTTACTATTGAGTAATGAACAATAATAAAATGTTTATGCATGAAATTGTGATTAATATGCTTTCCATTTGAAAATATTGTAGGCATGTGATGAAGACCAAGAGTCTCGGAAAGGACCAAACCAAGAAAAGGAAGACATTGTTAAAAGAAGCTAAACAACAAGGAATGAACACTAAGGATGGTGTTCCTTTGAAGGGGGAGGGGATTGTAAAACCCCCTCTCTAAACCTATGATTATATGTAATTAATTGTAATTAATGATTTCCATGCTATGGCATGTAAACAATGTAAATGTATTAATGATCAATGAAAATTCCGAAAACTGGCTGTGGGGATG
This sequence comes from Picea mariana, assembly GCA_032191745.1. Lineage (NCBI taxonomy): Eukaryota > Viridiplantae > Streptophyta > Pinopsida > Pinales > Pinaceae > Picea > Picea mariana. The sequence goes on from JASDQU010503732.1 coordinate 9,979, forward strand.
AAGCCTTGAGTACTAGCCATGATACCACAAGAGGGATTAACGAGGTCTAGGAAGGGAGTTAATATATAAATACCAAAAGACACCTTGGTGAATAATGTGAAGGAAATGATCATATTTCCTCTAACTTTCAACTGAAGACAAACAATTCATGGGAAGGGGTTGGTAGTTGAACAACCAACCACTGTCAATGAATACAGATATGGAAAATTTGGCTAGGACAAAAAAGGATTCTAGCCAAAGGTACAACAAAGTACTAATTCAGTAGTTTAGGATTGATCGACAAAGTTCCTTCTAGAAGAAGGAAGAGGACATATTGAGAAATTTCATGTGTGAGGCATGTAAGAGAAGAAGGTGTTAGCAATCAAAAATGCATTGGCCTTTTTGAAAGAATGATGCCTAATATTGTAGGGAATATTTGACTAGCTTCCCAGGCTCCAAATGCAAATTTGAAAGCACCATTGGAAAGCTTAGGATTTGTAGATGTTGATCGACTATTTGATCATGCAAAACAGACTCTCCATGACTGAGAAATTTGATTTTGAAAACATCTGCTCTTTCACCAGCGCAAAAGGCAGAATTATAACTAGTTAGCTAGTGAAAGCTCCGCCTTTCACCAGCTAAGGAGCAGATTTTTGGGTAAATTAGTTGGTGAAAGCCTGCCATGGCCAGAAAAGCCAAATTTTTTCCCAGATCAGGAATTTTTGGGTTAGAATGGTTTGAAAGGGTTTCAAATAGATAGGTGGTGAATTATCAAGTCAAATTTAAATGCTACTTTTGTGAGACAAGGTCAGAGAAAGGTTGTTCAAACACATTTGGCCTCATTTTAAAAGGTAGAATTTTAGGATTTTTGGCACACATCATCAAATTCGAATTCCAATTCCAGAGGAACAGATCAAAGAGCCTTGGAAGGCTAGGATACACTTCATCAACTTTCAACCAATGATTGAAGACCAAAAGATAGAGATTGACCTCATCTTGAGGATCTCTTCCTAGTTTTTTGTAAATTTAGTTTACTTTCTGTTTTTAGAAAATCAGATCCACTGTTTTAGGATCTGATAACTAAATTGTAAAGCTATAAAGCTACAGAAGGAAGATGAATGAGGGGGTTCCATCTTGGATACAATTTGGCATATGTACTAAGACTCTTATCTTGATATGAATGACAATCTTCTTTTGCTACCATTGTCAGATTTTCTCATGTGTTACATTGCTCTGTAATTTGATTCAATTTAGCTCAGCTATTAAGAACTGTCATCTTCTTATTCAGCTCATAAATTTGAATTGAATGATCTCTTGCTATCTTGTATGACCCTTCATGTTAATGTACTTGGTTATCTAGAATAGTGTTCTTCATATCCCATTTCAATTACTATATCTGATTATCGGTTTCTAAAAGAACTGGCTCATTTGGATGCATGATATGTTGCTCTTCTCATTAATCCCTTGAGTTATCCCATTGATCCACATACTTTGCTTATCGATTTCTTAAGTTACCAAGCATTCTTATCCTACAACCCTAAGGAGTTTCTTGGAGTGATAACACAAGGCATGAGGGAAAACAAAGAGAGGTTCACATCTGGAGAAGAGAAGGGATGTGTTTTTGGGCTTCAGGGAATTAGAGATACTGCAAGAGAATGCACAAGTAAGCATAGAAAATTCCATGATGGTATCATGGCTTGGCACAGGGGTGGCTTGCAGCTAAAGTGACTGAGCATGCAGAGCCTATGGTTGGGTGGAAAGGTGAACACCCACAGTTAGTTAGTTGGCTACATATTGTKWATAGATAAGTATCTCATATACTCTATGTAATAAAACTAATGGTATGGCTAGATGCCTGTGATTGTGTGTAGTTGTGTATACATGTTCAATGGTGTTAATATTGTTCTAATGGAAGTCATTGTACTCGTATAGTAACATGTATGAATTKAATTTCAATTGTATTGTGTGTATAAGAWGGAGGACCTTGCAATTTACCTTAATGGATTAAAGAAACAGTACAATCAATTTCCTCTTCTGAACATAACTTTAGATATATCGATATGTTTTTGCCTCTTGGGTGTGTAGAAAAGTATTTCCATAGTGTGATACCTATGAAAATAAAATAGGCTTATAGACTAAGAATGTAGAATATCCCTAGGAGGAATGGATAGTGTGTTATGAGATAGGCATGGGAATGTCTCAGTGCCTGAGAAAGGCCTATGTGGGGTTTAGAGAGTCTTAACTCTTTCGTGGAACCACCTGTCATTGTATAAGCAGTTCGTAGGACATGAATCTCCACCTAAAGTGGTGAAGTAAGAATGCCTTAGTAGTTTTTCGAAGTAAGGAGAGAGCTCTTAAAGGATTGGTAAAACCTTAGAAAAGACTTAGAATAATTTACTGAATGGATAATTCCAGATCCAGAATGATAGTATGTATAAAAACCACGTTTTGATCTTGAAGGAATCACAGTCATTGGATTGACATAGTGAATAAATCCTAGATTTTCATCGCAGGAAAGATATGGAACATGGATCAGGACCTAAGAAAGATATAATCCTAGTCGTTTATCATGGGGTGCCATTCAAAGTAAATTGTGGAGATGAGATCCAAAGAGGAGGATCCAAGGGAATATCTATACCATTGATCATAGTCATGGCTAGATTAAATATTAGTCGTTCATCCACTGTAAGGGCCTAACAGGTTCCTTGGAGAGTAGCAGCAAGGGGATGAAGTCAACCCAACCAATGTGCTTGGGGAATGTGTCAACACCTGGAGGATCAAAATAGATACCCCATGATGATGTGTAGACCCACCTCAGACCACATGTAATGATGTGGGTGGTGTCATGTTTCAAGTAAATATTGTGCCACGTATCATGGAGTTTTGTCCCTTTTGAGGAAAATTCCTTTAGGTATGAATGTGCCATGTGTCATACTAGGTGACTGGTACGTGTGGAAAAAAATTCTTAGGTGGCAGGTACACGGTGGCCTTAGATTCTAGGTGGTGAACATCATCTGAGAATGATGGTCAGAGTTTCTCTAGAGGCCAAGGTAGAGACACTCCAATAGGAGAGCTATGATAACCAATTTGGACCGTTGTTTTTTCGTGAATAGAGGAAATCTGAGAGGATATCTAGGTCATTGATCTATCATGATTGAAGGAACTTCGAAAGGGGATATATATCATTGATATCCTACCAAAGGGCTTAAGAGGATAATCTGGATCTTGAAACATTTCAATCAAGGGTTATTCCATGCATCATGATGGCATGGAACCTATAGGTGAGAATCCATGGGAAGACAAATGATGTGTCAGGTGGCAAGGGTGCCATGTGTCAAGGTGAATCAAGGTTCTTGAGATAGAACCCCACGTTGATTTATGAATTCCACATGTCACCATAGGTGGCAGGGCCATGTGTTAGGACAGGTGGAAGTTAGCATGTCCTTAGGGGTGACATGTGTCTCTAGTGGAATGGTTGATGAGACAGGACTGGTCTACGGAGGACCCAAAAAAATTTATAGATTAGACCAAAAGATGGATGGTTATATATGATAATGGGAAGATCTCGACCATTCGTTGGAGGTTGTAATATTATCAAGGTCATTTGATGTCCAAAAATGTTGATGATGACATGGTTTCAGTGACTTGAGGGGAGTTGTCGATCTGCTAATAGGTGAGAGAGATATTCACCATTAATTTTCCTTGTGAGATGTATGAGAGAGGTCGTCATCGTGATGATGTGAATATGCCAGCATGGTAGCCAATGTGGCTGAGTAGTGATAGATGTCACTATGTAATTAGACAAAATGACAAAAGTGGGCCTTGTGGGGCAAGGAGGTCCTCTAGACATTCATTTTATTTCTAGTCATTGGATCTATGGGCTAGTGACTATGGACTATAGATGTCTAAGGTATCGTCATTGGGGTTAGTAGTATGGTGATTTATAACAATTTTGATGATGAAATACATCAACGAAACATTGAGATTTGTAGATATAGACAGAGACAAGATGACGATATGTGGATCATTGATCCAAGTGTAATGTCGTCATGGCGTAAGAGATGGACCAGATAGAAACTGTTATGAAACATTGACGATGCCAAAAGGAGGAAATATTTGGACCGTTGGTCAATGCAAGGTTAATATTCAATCTCAACCGTCAAATCGAGAAACATAATATGGGAGGAGAGTTAACTATCACACAATTTAGAGTTTTCAACTCACTTAGGGTCATTCGATGATCAACACGTGGACTTTCGGATCTAGGATGGGTGTGATTAATGGATCATTTTGGAACTTTTGGTTGGGGTGTTCATGATAACCCCGATGTTATTTGGGATCTATGTTGCAACCAGAGCTATAGGATGCTCGACCCAAGGATGCCTAGATCTGGTGCAGTCCCATTGTCAGATCATTGTCAAAAATTTTAATGTTGTGGTATTTGAGGTTCCGTGGGAGTAAAACCCCAACAAATATTAATATAGGTCAAGTTATTGAGCACATGAATTTAATGTGTCTTATGGAAGATGCCACATCATATGGAATGAGTATTAAAATATCACATGGTTTCCATGTGGAAGTAAGGTGGCCTTGGGCCAATGGAGGGTCGATAAATTTTGGAAGCCATAACTTTTGATCCAGAGCTAGGTTTGGAGCATAGAAGCTATCATTGGAAAGATCTTGATGAGTAGAAGACACTAGTGCCCTCGAGAAGAGGTATTGAGATGATTGAGAAAAAGAGAAATTTTAATACCCCATCCCTTAAAAGGGTACTTAGGGGGTTGGGTTTGTTACATGATTGCATCATCATGTTGCTAGATTATCTTTGGTATACATATAATGAAATACATGGAAATGGTCTTCCATTTCCACTTTGGAATAGGTAAAGGCTTCAATATCCCAACATAATTTATGTGCTCAAATTTCACCCATTGACACTCTAGGAATTTAGTGATGTATCGAGCAATGTCCTGCTTCATTATTGACCAATATTACATTTGTATTACAATTGTCACCATTTTATGGTAACTAGGGTGACCTACATAAGGTATTCCATGGAAATCATCCATAATTAAACACCTCAAATTTGTTGAATTAGGCACATACATCATGTTGTAGAACTACAACAAATTATCATCCCCAAGGTGATATTCTTCATATTTCATTTCCCTAGGTTATTGTTGTAAGCCTTTTATGAATTGAATGAAGAAATCATATTCTTGCAAGAGGGTATTAATCCTATGTTGCCCTATACTTGTGGTTGCTAATGTATTATCTGCACACTTCAACTGACTGCATTTGCCACTCTATTTTCCTTTCCCTTAATGTGTTTGATTTTGAAGTCAAACTATCTATTCAATTCCATCCATTCGATCTGTCTACCATTCAACCTTGGTTGGTCGAATAGTTACTTCAAAAAATAATGGTCTGTTATTAAAACAAACCTTCTTCCTAGCAGATAATGTCTCCACATCTTCAATGCATGCACAATTGTTGCAAGATCCATATCATGAGTGACATACTTCTTCTCATGTTCATTCATTTCTCATGATTCGTAACAAATCACTTGTCCTTATTGCATGATAACTTCGTCGATTCCTTCTTTGCAAGCATCAAATAAAAACAAGAAATAAACTTCTGGGCTTGCAATCTTTAGAATAGAGGCATTAGTCAAAAGATGCTTCAATTGTTGAAAGTTGGCCTCACACTTTGGTTATCACACAAACTTCTTCCCCTTCCTTTGTAATGATGTAATAGGATTATTGATCTTGGAAAATCCATTTATGAACCTTATGTAATATCCATCCAATCCCATGAAGGATATTACTTCTATTACATTCCTAGGGGCAGGCCAATCCATGATTTTCTTGATCTTTTCAGGATCTATTGCCACTCCTTCTATTGATATTTTGTGGCCAAAATACTAGATTTATTTTTGGAAGAAATTACACTTGTTGAAATTAGCATATAGTTGGTTCTCCCTCAACACTTGTATCACCATCTAAATATTCTCTTCATTCTCTTCTTTGTTCTTGGAATGCACCAAAATGTCATCCATAAATACCAAGAAAAACTTGTCTAGATACTTGTTGAGCACATTATTCATCAAACACATTAATGTAGGTGGCACATTTGTAAGCCCAAATGACACCACCAAAAAATCATAGTGCCCATACCATTTTATAAAGGTTTTCTTGTGGATATCGTCATCCTTGATTCTGACTTGGTGATATCCTAACCTCAAATTGCTTTTTGAGAAAACTGCATCTCCTTTGAGCTGGTCAAAGAGATCATCTATCCTAGGAAAACAAAACTTGTTATTGATGGTCATATTGTTTAATTGTCTTTAATCAATGCATAGTATCAGTGTACCATATTTTTTCATTACAAATAGGGATGGTGCTCCCCATGGGGATACACTCGGCCTTATGTACCTTTATCCAACATTTCCTTTAGCTGTGATTTCAGCTCCACCAACTATGGTTGTGTACGCATCCTATAGGGTACCTTTGAGGACTGTACTACTCCAGGCACAAGATCTATTGGAAAGAAAGATCTATTTTCAGAGGTAATCCTGACACTTCCTCTGGAAACACATCTCTGAATTCCCATAGCACAAGGTGATCTTTAGCTATCATCTTCTTCCTTTCAACTGATTTAAGTACTTGTATAACATAAAAGGGGCACCCTTTTCTATTGAACTTCTTGAATTGCAATGTTGATATTTGCCTCACTAAAAATGTCTTCTGAATGCCTTGCAAAATTATTTCATTTCCCTCTTTATCTTCAAATTTTGAATCCTTCTCATAAAAAATTAATTTCTCTTTATGAGCATGTAACGTACCCATCCACCCATGAATGAGAATGCTACCTCAAGAACTTTGTTCGAAACTCAAATTTGAATTCTGATTCCCTTTAATTATTAAAGAAGCATGAAATAAAATGATAGAAGCACATGCAAAAATAAATATTCATGCTATAACGTAAATAAGGTTTAAACATGCCATCCATAACAATAAACATTAAGCATGCATGTTATAACATACGAATCTCAGAGACAATAATTCATACACGATGGAAATAAATATACAATAGAGAAACACATGAAAAATAACACTTATCTTAAGTAAAATGGTTCACCAATTGGCTGCAAACCAAAGATATTCCACCCAACCATAGACACTATTGTTCCAAGTCTCAACAGTAATGTCACCATCGAGCCAAGGCAATGAATCCACAAGGATGGTTCCAAGGTGTCACTCATCTTCCCAAACTAGTCAACACTCAAGCTCTCACATGATTCTCAACAAAAACAACAATCCAAGTACACCAACTCTCTTTTATCCAACCTACACAACCCAAGAGAATGGACCCCCTTATCTTCCACATAGTCCCTCAGGTTTTCCACCTCTTTCTAGGGATCCAGTGCATCTAGTCAAGAATCTCCATGTTGGGACTTACAAGATTCGCAGTTATGAACATAAATTAACACATGGCAATGCATCTCTGACATGCAGGAATTAATTCATGGCTAGAATACACCAGGAATCATTATAGCCAACAAAAAAATGTCTCTCTCCAATAATTCGGGTTTTCCTTCCCAAGCCAAGATCAAAATGAATGAGGAATGATGAATGGGCAAAAGAATGAATAGAGAGAGAGAACATAATTGTTAGGACCATATAATGTACCTTTTTGCTCATACTTTTTTCTATCATTACATCCTTTTCCCACTCATATTTAAGCCTACATTATCATCTTAATCCATTTTCCCAAAGGTATATAATGTTTCTTCTCTTTTCTATATGTTTAATTTGTTTTACATGTAATTTTACATTACTCTAATACTTTTCCATTAGTCAGTTGCTGAAACAGTTTGAACTATAGTTAATATATTGTTGTTGCTTGAAGACCATGTTGATGAAACAGTCAATAGTACACAAATCCCCTTGCTGAAACAGTCTGCGATTTACGATGTTGAAACAACATTTCACATACAACAGTAACAAGAAGGAGTTGTTACACTGGCCACAACAGACGTACCTTAATCCAGCACCATTACAACCATCATTGATTCTTGAGACCACGTTGTTGAAACAGTCAAACAGGACGAAATCCCGTTGTTGAAACAGTTCGTGATTTGCGATGCTGAAACAATATTTTACAAACAACAGTAACAAGAAAAGATAAATAAAGAAGTTGTTACACCGACTGCAACATCCGTACCTCAAGCCAATACCATTCCAACCACTGTAACAACATTTTGCTACGGGAGATCAGAATATCCTATTCCATCATAGAAGATTAGATTAGACTAAGAATAGGATTTGTATGGACACATGTAATTTTATGCTTAATTGTATTAAGAGGATTCTCCTCTTTAAATAGTTGAGAAATCAACATTAGAGGGGGATTACGAAAGGCTTATCTAGAAGCGAATTACAGAGAAGGAGCGTGTTCACTTTGGATATTGTAACTTGTCCCATTTGATAGATTAATAAAAGATCATTATGAGCATTCCTTCTTAATTCCTTTTATTTCTGGGGGATCTTGTGAGAAGGAAAGGGCCCACCTTCTTCACAAGATTCACCCATTAGTTTTTGTAGTGTTTTTGTATTGTTTTTATCTATACCTTGTTAAAAATTTGTTTTGTTGAAACTCTGTTTCCATTGATTGTTACATCGTTTTCATACAATTAATTCCTAGGTAATTGTTAATCATTTTGATTGGTAATTCTGTTTGTAGAATGAGTTTATGAAAGTGTGATAGTCAAAGATAGGTGTTGAAGATTCCTACTTTGGGGAATAGGGTCCTGTTCTCTGTTACAAAATAGTTAGTCTTCGGTAATTGTTAATCATTTTGATTGGTAATTATGTTTATAGAATGAGTTTATGAAAGTGTGATAGTCAGAGACAGGTGTTGAAGGTTCCTACTTTGGGGAATAGGGTCCTGTTCTCTGTTACAGAATAGTTAGTCTTCTTTGTAGTGTGCTGAAAGGTTCCCTTTTCCTAGGTTGTTGTTTCTTAATGTAATCTAGGATTCTTCTGATAATTATTTTCCTTTTTGAATCTTAAACTCTGCAATAGATAGATTACTTTTACTGTAATTCAGAGTAGAACTTCAGTTTCTTCAAAGAAAGGTGTGATTAGTTTTACTACAACTTTGGATTGCTTTTGAGATTGAGCATATATAGTGTGTGATTTCCTTTGAAATAAACAGACTTCCCTGGGTTGACAATTTATGTGACACTTGATTGTTTCAATTAATAAGCAATTATAGTGACCAACATTTTGGCACCGTTGTCAGGGAAGGAAATTATAGATTTCAAAAGAATTTATGTCTTTCTCTTAGATGTACAGATTTCATGAGAGGACACGGACCCCCCAAGGAAACTGACCCTACAGGTGGCAGGGGCAGAGGAAGAGGAGGAGAAAGACTTTTATCAACCAAATTATATCAAAATCTGAATCTATTGTTCCTCAATGACCAAGCTCTCGAAAACTAAGGCCTCAACCTTCCTTTCAAGTGAAATTTGAAACAGAGACAATTGAAAAACTAGCAGACGACATTGAGGATCGAGCAAGTGCAGTAGGGGAATAGACAGAAGAAACCATGGATGGATATAATGAAGAACTGCACCATGAAGAATAGGTAGGTCTTGAAGCAGAGGTAAATGATGAAGACTCTTTTTCTACCTTAGGATTTCCTATTGGTGATATTCCTAGAGGAGTAGCTCCCATGAAGAATATTCCACTTTCAGCTTTACCTAACTTTCATGGTTTATCTTCTAAAGATCTTGATGAATTTTTTTTCGATTTTGACATATTATGCAGAAGTTATGATTACATTTCCAATGCTAAAAAATTAAAGCTATTCCCAGCAACATTAAAGGGAAATGCATTAAGATGGTTCATGAGTCTTGGAGGTCATGTAATCACAACATGGGATCAAATGAAACAAAAAATTTTGCACAAATATCAAGACTATTGCCGAACAAGAGAAAAAAGAGAGGAACTATTCAAGATGATACATAAAGAGGTTGAAAATCTGGAGGACTTTGTGGAAAGGCTACAGTATAATCTACAAATATCTAGCCACCCCGATGTAAGTAAAGATATTCTTAAAACAATATTATTAAAAGGAGTAAGGGATGATTGTCTAGATATGTTGAATATGCTTGGAAAAGGGGACATATCTAAAGAATCATATGATGAAATTGATAACCTCTGTAAAAGATGTTCAAGAGGAGCTGCAAGGAATAGATCAAACAACAGGGATACCACATTTTCAAGAGTTCAAAAATCAGCCAATGGAGGAGCAACAAGAGCCAAAATAGGTAATCTACTTGAGGAATTTAAAACTAAAATGTTAAGTTCTTTTTCTTCACAAATTGACACTTTGCAGATTCAAAAGAAACAAGCCAAAGCAGAAGCACCCCTGTCCATCTTTTGTTCCAAATGCAAAGATAAGCACCCACGAAGGGAATGCCCATTGGACAAAAATCCAATTTGCACCATTTGTGATAAGGATCATGAAAATCAACAATGCCCTTCTTTACTAGGAATCAAAGAAGCATTACAACCAACCGATGAAGAAGTTGAAGCTGTCTATCTATTGACACAGAGAATGCAATGGCAACCACGGGGACAAGGTATGAATCCTAATATGTCATTTACATCTTCTAATCGTTGGAATAATTATCCTTCTTTTAGTCAAGAAAATTACCCTCCCTTCAATCAAATGAATTACCCACCCATGCAACAAGCAAAACCTCCCTTTGTAGACCCAACAATATGGACACCTTGGCCTTCACAACAACAACCTTACCTTAACCAATGGAATCCAAATTGGAGATGTCAACAACCCTCATTCCCAAATCAATTTCCTCAATTTCAATCACAAGTTCAACAACTACTCTCTTTACCATCAGGTACTCCACCGAATAATCAAATGATGAGGCCCCAACTACCTATAAAACCTAACCCTAACCCCAATAATAAGGTTGTACAGTGCATTGATATTCAAAACTAGCCTATACTTTCTCTTTTTCCTGCATAATGCAATGATATTCATTTACGATCTGGGAAAATGGTAGAACCTATCATTGATGATGTTACCTCTTATGATTCCAATAAAGAAGAAATAAAAAAGAACGATGTACCTGAAGAGGTACAACCGTTCTCAAACACTATTGCTGAAACAACAGAACCACCATTCCCTGAACGTTTAGCTTTGACTAAAACTCTTGAGCTACTTGCTTTCAATCTTCTAGGGGAATTAAAAAATCTCTATGTCAAAATTCCACTATTACAAACACTAAGAGATGTACCAATTTATGCCAAAACTATGCGAGACATTTGTGTTAAGAAACACGGTAGGAAAACTAAAGATCCCCTCACAGTTCATGTCATGGGTGATTTGTCTGCACTAATGTCGAGTAAAGTTCCCCCAGTTAAGTATGGTGATCCCGACCATCCTACTGTCACAGTGCAAATTGGAAAAACAATAATCCCTCGAGTTCTGGTCGACTTAGGTGCTGCTATCAATATTATGACTCTTGAAAATTCACAACTGTTACAACTAAAGAATGAAATCAGAGATACCCCAACCATTCTAGAATTAGTTGATTATTCTCCAATCAAACCGAAAGGAATCATTGAAGACCTAATCATCTCAGTTGAGTCCTGGAATTATCCAGCTGACTTTGTGGTATTAAAACCTAAAACAAAGTTGGGGGGTCATCATCTAATTTTGGGCAGCCCTTGGCTAGCCACAACAGATGCTTTTATCAGCTGCAGATCTGGTTCAATGAGAATTTCCAATGGATATGAGACCAAACAACTTACCCTCTACCCTCATGCTACACCCTTGATTAATAATGACAATTATTTATGGGTGGACTTTGATGATCAAACAACTCAACCCATCTTGACTATCGGACAAGGCTTAAGCCTTAAAGATGCCACTGAGGATGAAGTAATTAATAATTTTATTTGTGAACCCTCCTCTGTGACTCCAAAAACACATAATCAACTAGTTGCACTTTTGGAGTCAGATAACCAGGAAAACCTTAACTTTGAAGACCTACCTCAAACATCAACTACCATCTCTTATAAAAGTATACCAGTAGAAATTGAACCTGGCAAAACACTGAATATAAACCCCAACTTGACAGTTGCTGAAACACAACAATTAATGAAGTTACTTCTAGAACATAAGGAAGCATTCGCATGGGACTATACAGATATGAAGGGAATCTCTCCTGAATTATGTACTCATCGTATCTATATCAAGGAAGATTGTCGACCGATTTGCCAATCTCAATGACAAATGAACCCTAATTTAAGAGAAATTCTTAAAGAGAAACTTCAAAAATTGCTTAATGCAGGGTTTATATATCCTATATCTGACAATGAATGGGTTTCCCCATTGGTAATAGTTCCTAAGAAAAACATGAAATGGAGAGTGTGTGTAGATTATAGAGCCTTAAATAAAGCCACTCAAAAATATCACTTTCCATTACCATTCATTGATCAAGTGTTAGATAGTTTGTCAGGGAAGAAATTCTTCTCTTTCTTAGATGGTTTCAGTGGGTATAACCAAAACAAAATTGCACCCCAAGACCAAGATAAGACCACTTTTACTAGCCCATGGGGAACTTTTGCTTATAGAGTCCTCCCATTTGGACTATGTAATGCAACAACAACCTTTCAAAGAGCAGTTATAGGAATCTTTTTTGATATGATTAATGACTCTATGGAAATTTTTATGGATGATTTTACCCCTTATGGTGTCTCTTTTGAGGAAGCACTACAAAATCTTGAGAAAATGCTTAACTGATGTATACAAGCCCACCTCTCCTTAAGAACCGAAAAATGTCATATGATGATGAGTGAAGGAGTGGTACTTGGACACTTTATTTCATCTCAAGGAATTCAGGTAGATCCATCCAAGATACAAGTCATTAAAGACCTTCCTATTCCCAAAACCCAAACAGAGGTGAGAAGTTTCTTAGGACATGTTGGATATTATAGAAGATTTATTAAAAAAAATTCCAAAATAGCTTCTCCTTTGTTTGTGTTACTTATGAAAAATACTGGATTTAAGTGGACTAATCTTTACCAGGAAGCATTTGATACACTCAAACATCAGTTATCTACAGCTCCTATTCTAAGAGGATCTGATTGGACACTTCCCTTTCATATATCCTCTGATGCTTCAGATACTACAATAGGAGCTGTCTTGGGTCAAGAAGAAAATCATCTCCTTTATGTTATCTACTTCATTAGAAAGAATATGAGTCCTGCTGAACTTAACTATACAGTTACCGAAAAGGAATTTTTAGCAGTTATCTATGCTATTAATAAATTTCGACATTACATCACTGGCTATTCTACTTTTGTCCATACTGATCACTCAGCTATCAAATATTTAATGAATAAATCTGTCACAAATTCTCGAGTCACCAAATGATTACTATTATTACAAGAATTTGATATTACAATTGTAGATAGACCAGGAAAAGAAAATGTAGTTGTTGATTTCCTTTCTCAGTTAACACCTAATGATAATACTCCAGTAGATGATTCCTTTTATGATGAATATTTATTTGCAGTATCTGCTCACTCACCATGGTATGTAGACATCACTAACTATTTGGTTGCAGGGAAGTTACCACCACACCTATCCCACCGAGAGAAAAGAAGAATCATTCAACAAAGTGCTCGGTATAGATGAATAAGTGGGTGTCTTTTCCACATAGGACTTGATCAAGAAATCCGAAGATGCATTAGAGAAGATGAGGTTTATGATTTACTAAAAGCTTGTCATGATGGTCCTTGTGGAGGGCATTTCGCTGATAAAAGAACAACACATAAAATTCTCAGGATGGGTTATTATTGGACCTCACTTTTTAAAGATGCAAAGAAATATGTTCAGGCCTATGATAGCTGTCAAAGAATGGTTCAACCTAATCATAGAGATGAAATGCCATTAAACCCCCGGGGTAGTACTCGAACCATTTGAAAGACAGGCCTTAGACTTTGTAGGACCCATTAACACTCCATCTAATCAAAAAGTTTATATAGTGGTCTGCACAGATTATATGACCAAATGGGTGGAAGCTAAAGCACTCCATAGAGCTACTGAAGAAGCTGTTCTAGATTTTTTATTTGAATATATCTTTATCATATTTGGAGTGCCTAGAGAATTAGTCACAGATGAAGGACCTCATTTCACTTCTCATGGTTTTAAGGCCATCCTTCAAAAATATCATATTCATCATAGAATGACTACACCATACCATCCCCAAGCCAATGGACAGGTGGAAAGCACAAATAAAGTAATAGAAGCCATTCTCACAAAAAAAGTGAAGGAAAACCAGAAGGATTGGTCTCAAAGGCTCCCTGAAGCATTATGGGCCTACAGAACTACCTGGAGAAATACTACAGGATTCTCCCCCTATGAATTAGTTTATGGAAAAAGTGTTGTCTTTCCTGTGGAATTTGAAATCAAAACCTTAAGGACTGCTTTAGCTATTAACCTTGATTTGACTGATGCACAAACAACCAGGTTACAACAGCTTAATGAATTGGATGAAAAAATATTAGATGCCATTCACAAGACAACTATGATTCAACAACAAAGAACAAAATGGCATGATAAAATCATCAAGCATAAGAAATTCCAAAAAGGTAATTGGGCTTTATTGTATGACTCTCGGTTTAAAGAATTTCAAGGGAAACTACGTACAAAATGGCTAGGACCTTACGAAGTGGACACTGTTTTCCCGAATGGAATAGTAAGGCTCCTCACAATTGAGGATTCTATAACTCCGCTATTAGTGAATGGTCACCGGCTCCGTCTGTACCAGTGCCCCATTTCCAAAGAAGATTTTAAGGCCACATGTGTGGCAGATTCACATTATCTCTTTTTAGAGGAGCCTCCTGCCCCTCATTGCAATTAATTTTTCTGAATTTAATTTCTTTAGTATTAGATTAAATTTCTTTTACTAATAATCCCTGTCAAGGAATGACATGTTATAATTGATTCTTTTGTAGATTCTCGATTCAGAAAAGGCCTACCAAGAAAGGACAATCTTACTACAAGCAGATCCAAGCTTCATTTTGTGAAGCATTTCTCCCTCTTTCTTCAGCCCATTCATCTTCACTCTTCAACAACATTTTCCTCATTTTTTCCATTTTTCCCATTGCTGAAACACCACTGTTCAACAACATTTCTCCCATTTTCCCATTGCTGAAACACCACTCTTCAGCAACATTTTCCTCATTTTTTCCCATTTTTCCCATTGCTGAAACACCACTGTTCAACAACATTTCTCCCATTTTCCCATTGTTGAAACACCACTCTTCAACAACATTTTCCTCATTTTTTCCCATCTTTCCCATTGCTAAAACACCACTGATCAACAACATTTCTCCCATTTTCCCCATTGCTGAAACACCACTCTTCAGCAACATTTTTCCTCATTTTCCCCATTGCTGAAACACCACTCTTCAACAACATTTGTCCTCATTTTCCCCATTGTTGATACACCATTTCTTTAGCAGTATTTTTCCATTGTTAAAACATCACTCTTCAGCAAACATTTTTCCATTCTTTTCTTGTTGTTGAAACACCACTTTTTCATCATTTCCTATTAATAAAAACATCTGCTTTAGCTCTTTCGCTCTCACTTCTCATATTATCATACTACATTTTGTCCTTTCACTACCTTCTTGCATGATTAAACAAACCCTTGATACAATTTCTCTAATAAATCCAAAGTCTCTCCCATGGTTACTGTAGATCTATTATGGACAGGCACTATATTTTTTGAAGTACAAATCAAAGGTAAAGATGAGGTATGTAAACTTTATATGTAAATACAATTGAACTATGGCTAATGAGAAGATCCCGATTCACTACTATCATTCACTTAAAGTCATTATTTTAGCCGTAGTTGGAGGGGGAGGGGGAGGGGGGGAAATATCAAAAATTTATGCCATCATTTCACACAAACTGACTATTGTCACTTCTTTTTACCCATCATTTCATTTTTTTTCACCATCATTTGCATACCCTCATCCAAAAAACTTACTCTGTTCGGGTGCGGTTACTTGACTCTCTAACTGTGCATTCTACTGAGTTGAATAGCTATGGGAGATCCAGTTATACAATATGAACCCACCATGACAACCCTACTAGAATTGTATCCAGAAGTCTACCAAATCTTTCAGTAGGAAGGTTGGTTGGGTTATTTTCAGAGGCTCCAGGGATTTGATCAACAACAGGTTCTTCGATTTGCTCGAAATCTTCAACAAGACCATTCTATTGTTCAAGGGGTTAGGATTCTAATCACAGAGGATGATATAGCATAGGTTTGGGTCTTCCCGTCACTGGCATTCATTGGTTCAACATCAAACACATTATCCTTAATGCCCAACAGGATTTTATCTTGTCAGGAGAACAAGTTGAGCCTAAAGGTTGAGGTGTTCGACTTAGCTTGTTGCCACCTCCTTGGCGGAAAGTTGCAGAGTTTGTCAAGCACTACCTTACCTGTGAAGGCCGATACCAGGTAATTTACCAGTCTGACTTTGTCTTGTTATCGCATTTATGACATGCTAGACTGGTCAATATTCCTTACTATCTACTTGGATGTCTTATAAACATGTCGCATTATTGTAAACAGACTAAAAATCCCATCCTTTCCCTCACCCATCACCATCTCGTTCAATTACTCATCCAAAAGGGTTTTACCGAACAAAATCCCCTCCTAAACAACCCACCCATAAACCCTTAGGAAGCTGTTGAACATCCTGAAAATCCTCATGAAGAGCAACCACAAAACCTTCCTGACCCTCCAGAAATACCTATTAATTCACCTACAGATCCAATTGATCCAATTCCTTCTACCATACCAAGTTCGCCCCACAATTTACTAGAATCATCTACTCCTACTGTTCATATCTTTAGCGATGATTCTGAAGTAGATAAACTTGATAACCCTTCCTACCCCATCACTGAGGAAAAACCCACTCGCAAAAGAAAGAAACAAATTACTACTTTTCCTTCCTTTTTACCAAAAAAACGAACGAGGGCTTCAACAAGAGTAGCCACTACAAAAACTAACCTAAACCCCCAACCCATTTTGCTAAAAAACCATGCACCTCTACCCTCCCAAACCTCATAATTTTTACCTGTTCAACCCACGGGCACTGAAACACAAGAACCAAAATCCCGAGATGCTGCGACATCATTTTCTTTACATCAAGTAGCTGTCACACAAGAACCAGCTACTCATTCAGTAGCTGAAACACAAGAACCATCTATAGTTGTTACACAAGAACTAGCTACAGTTGAAACAGAAGAACCAGCTGCTGACTTCATTCTTGAAATACAAGAATCAGATGCCCAGGGTGTTGCAACAGTAGTTGTCACACAAGAACCAGCTACTCATTCAGTAGCTGAAACACAAGAACCAACTATAGCTGTCACACAAGAATCAGCTATAGCTGAAACAAAAGAACCAGTTGTTGACTTTATTCCTGAAGTACAAGAATCACATGCCCAAGGTGCTGGAACACTATTTTCTTTTCATCAAGTAGCTGAAACACAAGAATCAACTGCTGATTTTGTAGCAGCTCCACAAGAACCAACTACTGAAGTTGTGATCGTTACACAAAAACCATTCACCCCTCTTGATACACCGATGACAGATCAACAACAAGAACCAACAATGGCTTCTCTCTTACAAGAGAATGAGTTTCTAAGATCGGAACTAGAAGATTACAAGCAAGAGATGGTAATGGCAAAGGAAGCCTATGACAGGGAACTTAATTTGTATACCTTAGCTTGCGTAGCGGGCATGGCAGAGAAAAACACAAAAGATGATCAGTATAGAGAGTATATGTGAAACCAATGTGGGGATATTTATGATAAAGTAGGCTACAAAGTGGTTCAAATCCCAATACCTGGAGCTTCCCCTGCACCTACGAATTTTGCAATTAAAAAAGAGGAACGTCCTACTATTACACAAGAACCAGTAGGACCTACAACAACTATAGGAACCCTAGCCTACAACAACTGTTAAATCAGAAGCCCTTGTTTTTATTAGTAAATTTGTACAAACTCTGCCTGTTGATGAATTTGCCCCTCCTGTCAAGATTAGTACCCCTACTTTTGTGGAACAAGCCACTCAGACTCTACCGTGGCCTACCACTGTTGATGCTGAAACAAAAACTCAACCTATTGATGAATCTGCCCCTCCTGTCAAGATCAATACCCCTACTTTTGTGGAACAAGCCACTCAGACTCTACTGTGGCCTACCACTGACGATGCTGAAACACAAACTTTACCTATTGATGAATCTACCCCTCCTAGCAAGATCAGTACCCCTACTCTTGTGGAACAAGCCACTCAGACCCTACCTCAACCTACCACTTGCGATGCTGAAACACAAACTCAACCATGGAATGAGCAGGCAATAATGGACAAATGGAAAAAGGAGTCTACTATTACACAGGACAAAATTCTGTAGGAGCACAGACTACTTTGGCTGAACCACATCTATTCAAACTGGGAAGCTTTGGAGCAAACACGCCAAGAATCTTKGGCCCATAAGAAGAAGAATGAAGAGTTAAAAGGAAAATTGCTCCTGATGTTTGATTTGGTACAAAAATTGTTGGATGCTAGGAAACCATCCTCAAATTACTCTCTTTTCCTTATAGAACAACTTACATTTTTTCAGATTAAATCAATCAAAGAAGGAAGACCCTATGCAGTGCTCAAACCAGAAGATTTTGTTCAAACTTTTGCAGAAGCCTCTACTATTGATCAACATCTATTATGTGAAGTATATCTTCATAATGAAGCCATTCCTGAGAACAGATAGCTTAACCTTAACCCTCTTGTTGGTGATATCTAGATTCGGGCACTTGTCTCCTTCCTTACCAACCAGATTATGTGGCAGAATGATTTTCTAGCTGCCAAGTACAATGAAGATAACTGTCTCCTCTGGATATGGCCAGAACCACAGAACACTTCCACCTTTGTTGCAAAATATTATCATTTTTTTAAGAAACTAGGGATGACTCAATACATATGGCAACTACAGGAAACAATACTTCAGGATTGTCAACAGTTTATTAAATCCACAGAGACTGCTGCCTTAAAATCAAATAACATGTTTTTGGCAACAACCATCCTCAAATTACTCTGTTTTCCTTATAGAACAACTTACATTTTTTCAGATTAAATCAATCAAAGAAGGAAAACCCTATGCAGTGCTCAAACCAGAAGATTTTGTTCAATCTTTTGCAGAAGCCTCTACTATTGATCAACATCTATTATGTGAAGTATGTCTTCATAATGAAGCCATTCCTGAGAACATATAGCTTAACCTTAACCCTCTTGTTGGTGATATCCAGATTCGGGCACTTGTCTCCTTTCTTACCAACCAGATTATGTGGCAGAATGATTTTCTAGCTGCCAAGCACAATGAAGATAACTGTCTCCTCTGGATACAGCCAGAACCATAGAACGCTGCCACCTTTGTTGCAGAATATTATCAATTTTTTAAGAAACCAGGGATGACTCAATACATATGGTAAATACAGGCAACAATACTTCAGGATTGTCAACAGTTTATTAAATCCACAGAGACTGCTGCCTTAAAATCAAATAACATGTTTTGGCAACAATCTTCTGAGAAAATGCAGGAGCACAATCCCTTTAGTCCTACCAATCTTGAGACAACAATCTCCCGGGTACCTAGTTACATCAAATGTGTCCAGCAATGTGTTGAAAATTGGACAGGTTATCAGTTCCATTTTCCCATTCTGTGGATGCCAGTAGAGAAGTATCAAGTTCATCATAAGTTGCCCAAGAAGGTTGAAGCAACAGCCTAACAAAGGCTACAATGTGTTCAAGGATTCAGAGCTCCAACAAACAATACTTTGCATAGCTACTACTTAAGTAATTTGCACGCTTAGAGTCGTTATCCAGATTTTGATTCAGATTGAAGTTGCCTGAGGACATGCAACCTTTTTAGTTGAGGGGGGATGTTAGAACCCTGTAATGTACCTTTTTTCTCATACTTTTTGTTATCATTACATCCTTTTCCCACTCATATTTAAGCCTACATTATCACCTTAATCCGTTTTCCCAAAGGTATATAACGTTTCTTCTCTTTGCTATATGTTTAATTTGTTTTACATGTAATTTTACATTACTCTCATACTTTTCCATTAATCAGTTGCTGAAACAGTTTGAACTACAATTAATATACTGTTGCTACTTGAAGACCACGTTGTTGAAATAGTCAATAGTATGCAAATTCCGTTGCTGAAACAGTCTGTGATTTGTGATGCTGAAACAACATTTCACATACAACAGTAACAAGAAGGATCTGTTACACTGGCCGCAACAACTGTACCTTAAGCCAACACCATTACAACCATCGCTGCTGCTTGAGACCACATTGCTGAAATAGTCAAACATGACGCAAATCCCGTTGCTGAAACAGTCCATGATTTGCAATGCTGAAACAGTATTTTACAAATAGCAGTAATAAGAAAAGATAAATAAAGAAGTTGTGACACCAATCGCAACAGATSTACCTCAAGCCAACACCATTCCAACCACTGTAACAACATTTTGCTACGGCAGATCAGAATATCCTATTCCAGCATAGAAGATTAAATCAGAATAAGAATAGGATTTGTATGTACACATGTAATTTTATGCTTAATTGTATTAAGAGGATTCTCCTCTTTAAATAGTRRAGAAATCAGCATTAGAGGGAGATTATGAAAGGATTAGCTARAAACAAATTACAGAAAAGGAGCATGTTCACTTTGGATATTGTAACTTGTCCCATTTGACAGATGAATAAAAGATCATTCTGAGCATTCCTTCTTAATTCCTTTTATTTCTGGAGGATCTTGTGAGAAGGAAAGGGCCCACCTTCTTCACAAGATTCACCCATTAGTTTCTGTAGTGTGTTTGTATTGTTTTTATCTATACCTTGTTAAAACTCTGTTTTGCTGAAACTCTGTTTCCACTAATTGTTACATCGTTTTCATACAATTAATTCCTAGGTAATTGTTAATCATTTTGATTGGTAATTCTGTTTGCAGAATGAGTTTATGAAAGTGTGATAGTCAGAGATAGGTGCTGAAGATTCCTACTTTGGGGAATAGGGTCCGGTTCTCTGTTACAGAATAGTTAGTATTCAGTATATGTTAATCATTTTGATTGGTAATTCTGTTTGCAAAATGATTTTATGAAAGTGTGATAGTCAGAGACAGGTGCTGAAGGTTCCTACTTTGGGGAATAGGGTCCTGTTCTCTGTTACATAATAGTTAGTCTTCTTTCCAGTGTGGTGAAAGGTTCCCTTTTCCTAGGTTGTTGTTTCTTAATGTAATCTAGGATTCTTCTGATACTTATTTTCCTTTTTGAATATTAAACTCTGCAATAGATAGATTACTTTTACTGTAATTCAGAGTAGAACTTCAGTTTGTTCGAAGCAAGCTGTGATTAGTTTTACTACAACTTTGGATTTCTTTTGAGATTATGCATATACAGTGTGTGATTGCCTTTGAAATAAACAGACTTCCCTGGGTTGACAATTTATGTGACACTTGCTTGTTTCAATTAATAAGCAATTATAGTGACCAACAATAATGAAAGGTGTGAACCATGAACAATGAGTGAACATGGTGAGTGAAGAAGAATAACCCCCTAAACAACCCACAAGATGGGTTTAAATATTTACATGCAATCAAGAACCACATGGCCTTCCCCAAGAAGATCATGTAACCACTTCTCTCCATTAAAACACTTAACCCCTATCTCTAGTGGAACATAGACCCTATAACGCTTGTCCTTGTTTGTCTTGCATACAACAACGTATTTTATTATTAAAAATGATCATAGCATTACATTTCCTAGGAATGTTGCCCTCTTTAATTGTTTGGGAACTTTGGCCTTTCATAAATTAAAAAAATACATTATTTAATATGGGGTATCAAAACCAGAGTATTACATTACCCTCCACCTTATTTTGGAATTGTCCTCAGTGCATATACAAAACAAAAATCAAAATTTATTCAAAATGTTACGGGTACCCTGCCTGCATGACATCTTTGTTCGACAACACAACTATTCCAACAAAGTACAAACACCTTCAGTAACCACTCACACAACTTGATCAAATATAAACACACTGATATTTTGACGTAGTAAAACCCCTACGGGAAAACATCCATGGCCCCAACCAATGCAACCACTTGGAGAAATTGATTAATGCAAAAGAAAAATATTACAGAGAGTTCCTCACAATCAATCATCGTAAAATGACCCTCCATTCTCTTTAAATAGAGATCATGGAGCAATCGAGTGTTAAGCCACGAATCAATGTATCCATTAAGATCAAGGAGAATATGAACCGTCATATCACTCTATGTTGGGAACATATCGTGACCATCAGATTTCCTAACTACAAATGCATACTAATGCATACTAAAGAAAATCACTAAGAAACATAATTTTACCTAATGACACGTTAGACAAAGTAGATCTTAACTAACTCCTAAGTGTCTAAATATCCTAACATCCGCACTTAAGAACAAATTGGGATAGGATTGAAGGATTTACAATAGTGACACAATAGGAGAAGGAAGGAGGAATTAGAGCCTATCCCTCCTTAATGAAAACTTCCTGAACTCCTAACATAGATCAAAGTTTGGAAACCTTCGCTTCTATAAGAGACTTTGTGAAAATGTCTACAACTTGATATTCTCTAGGGAAAAAGAGCACTTCCATAACTTGATCATGAATGAGATTTCTGATGAAGTGCATGTGTAGCTCGATGTGTTTGATGCGCTAATGTTGAACTGGGTCTTTGGCGAGCTTGATGGAACTCTGATTGTCGCACCAAAGGTTGGTTGGATGTTGTTGCTGGAATCCAAACTCTAAAAGGATATATCGAAGACACAAGGCTTCTTGAATTACATTTATTGTTGCTCAGTACTCTACTCCTACTAAAGAATTTTCAATATCTTTTTGTTTCTTACAAGCCCAAGTGATAGGTCTTGAACCAAGGATGAAAACATAATCTGTAGTAGACTTCTAATCATCAGGTTGGTCATCACAATCTGAATCAGTGAAACCAACTAATAAAGAAGTCCCCATGAACTGTAATGTATCTTGAACTGAACTGTACCCCGGACATACCGAAGTATCCTTTTAGTTTCTTTCCAATGGATTTCATGGGATGTTTTCATATACCGGGCAACAAGACCAACATCAAAGGAAAGATCAAGATAGGTATTAGTCAAGTATAAGAGGATACTAACTAATTGACAGTACAAGGTGGCATCAACTCCGAGAGAAGTACAGGTGGAAACAAGCTTGAATCCAGACTGGAATGGAGAAGGGGTTGGTTTACAATCTCCCATGTAAAAGTGACGAACAAGGTCACAAGCATACTCAGACTAGGAAAGAAAAATTTATTCATTGGTTTGCAAAACTTGGATACCAAGGAAATAGTGCAAAAATATTAAGTCTGTCATTTCAAATTTCTTTCTAAGTTTGGTTTTCACATGGTTTAAAATTTTTGAGTCACTACTAGTAAGGATAAGGTCATCAACATAAAGGACAAGGATTATGAGATGTATTTCTACTTTCTTGGTATAAACATTAGGATCATAATGGAATCTATAAAATCTAGTTTCAATAAAAAAGTTGTTCATTTTGTCATACCAAGCTCGGGGAGCTTGCTTAAGACCATAAAGAGATTTATTAAGTCAACAAACAAGGCTAGAGTCATTATGGACATAACCGAGAGGTTGTTCCATATAGATTTATTCTTGCAAATACCCATGCAATAAGGAATATTTAACATCCATCTAATGGACCTCCCATTTATGTGAGGCAACAAGGGCAAGAACAAGGTGGATGGAATTCATTTTGACTACTCGAGACATTTTTTCATTATAGTCAATTCCTTCAACTTGGGAAAATCCTTTGGCAACTAACCAAGACTCATGCCTTTCAACACTTCCATCTGATGCATACTTAGTTTTGTAGACCCATTTACATATGGAAACTTTTCTTCCTTTTGCAAGAGGTACAAGATCTCAAGTATCATTCTCCATTAAAGAATGATACTCTTCATTCATTTTTGTATCCCAATATGGATGACCTGAAGCTTCTTCAGATGTCTCTGGATCATGATTCTTTGAAACTTGAGCCAAAAGAGAATAGGCTCGTTGAAACTAAGAACGTTTCTAATGTTGATCCGAAGGATCAACGACAATATCAACAATTGATTCTTGTGTTGAATTGACCCATCTTGGAAGTAGTGGTGCTAGCATTGGTTCATGTTCAATGGACTCATTTGAAGGAAGTTGAGTAGGCAGAGGTGGATTTTCATTCTCACTGTTATCATCTAAAGAAGAAACTAGAATAGGAACAGAAGAAGGCACAAAAACCTAAGATGGCTCGCAAGCCGAAGAAGGCACAATCATCGAATTAGACTCGTGGGCTAAGAGATTTTCATCAAATTTAACATCTCTTATAATAATAATTTCATTACAATGTGGTTGAATAAGTCTGTAACCTTTGAAATATTAAAAATAACCAACAAATATACACTTCTCACTTTTAGGGTGCAATGATTTCCTTTTCTCATCATGAATGTGAGCTCGTTCTATACTGTCAAATACACTTAAGTGTCTTACATCTGGTTTAATTTTATTCCATGCTTCTTTCAATGTTATATTTTTAATATCCTTTGTGGGAGTGTGATTTACTATGTAATTCTCATAGTCGATGGCTTCTTCCCAATACTTTAGACTTAATCCCCTACATTGGATCATACAGTTAGGAATTTCTTTTAATGTGCATATCTTTCTCTTAGCAACGCCATTTTGTTGTGGTGTATATGGAACAATGTGTTGCATTTGGATGCCCTGTGTAGTGTAATAACTTGTAAAATTATTGTTCACATATTCGCCTCCATTATCTTTTCTTAACCTTTGAATTTGATGTTCAGATTGATTTTCTACAAGGGCCTTGTAGGCCAAAAACGTGTCAAAAACTTCACTCTTAAGTTTTAATAAGTAAATCCAAGTATGTCTAGAAAATCCATCAATGAAATTTAAGAAATACTTGCACCCAGAAAAAGAAGGAGAAGAAAGTGGACCTCACAAGTCACCGTGAAGAAGCTGCAAAGGGCCCGAGGTATGCCAAGTGGCACATTTGTCAAAAATTTCCCGATGATGTTTTTCAAGAACACAACCGACATAAACACTATATCTGCATGAAACAAGAGGAATACTACTCACCATCTGTTGATTACATAGTTGCTACAATGAGCGATAATTTAGATGACCAAACCTCTCATGCCAAAGTTTTCTCAAGTCATCTCTATGAGCAACAAAAACTAATGGAAAAGATGATGACCCAAATTTGTCAGACTTGTACAACCTGGTAACATAATCAACAATTCAAGTTGCAAGAACATGCTTAAGATCTTTTAGATCCTTGATTACAACTTGGTGAGGTGAAAACTCCACGGTTTTACCTTCACCTGAATGAATGATTTGATATACTGATAGAAGATTACAGGAAAGACTTGGAACACATAATACATCATTTAAATGACCATTATCTACTTGAACTATTCTAGATCCTACAACACTGAGATATCTATCATCACTAACAAATATTTTCTTCTTGTTACATTCATTTAAAACAGAAAATATGGCATTATCCTTAGCCATATGAAAATATGCTCCAGAATCAATAAGTCACTCATCAAAAGAAGAAGTAGAAGTTTCATTGAAAGAGAAACGGGAAGCAAAAGTGCATGTCCATGAGATGAAGAAGAAGTAGAACCAATATTGATGATGTGCTTCTTCATCGCTACTTCTATAGTTTCCATCTTGAAACATTTGGAATCATCATCATCTTTCCCAAAAAATGTGCAATGTCTATCAGTCTTCTTATTTTTAGATTTTTCTCCTTTGTCACCATCAGGAGTTGAAATTTTTTGAGTGGGTTTGGGACCCTTATTTTGCTTTTTTTTTTTGGCAAGGTTGTTGCTTCTTGGGATTCTTGGGTTTATATTTTTGTTGGGTGACTAAGGATCTGTTGGAGGTACCTTCAGTGTTGATCACTCCAAGTTGTACAAGCTTATCTTGCTCTCTAATCAAAGTATCACAAAAGGAATCGAGAGTGGGTTTTTGATAAGCTTTCCCTAGAGCCTCTCTCATGAAATAAAAGGTAGATACAAACATAGAATATGCACTACCTATCATATAAAGAGTAATATATATGCACCACTCTTCCTCCAATTTTATGTTACATTCTTCACATAAAATTTTGAGTTTTAAAAATTAGAGAGATAGTATTCAATGCAAGAAAAATCATTTGGACTTTAAGTCAATATCTGATTTTCTAACTGATTTTTTCGAATAATATTGTGTTTACCAAACACAGATTCAAGCTTTTCCCAAGCTTCATTGGGGTCATGAATTTCTTGAAGGTGGAACCTTAAATCACGAGAGATGGACATTTTGATTATTCCATGTGCTTCATCATTCCTATTAGCCCATTTGAATTTATTTTCATCATCAATGGATTCTTTTTCTTTTCCCAAGGTAATATGGTACATGCCTTTACTTCTTAACAAATCTTTCATATGGGATTTCCATTGGAAGTAGTTGTTATTGGTAAGAAAAAGATCACTGGAAGAAGCCATATTAAATATGTAGATAATATGGATTTGAAACTGATGATATGGATGGGAAGATCTAGAAAAATTAGGTGGTTTTAAAAAAATGACACTGAAAACGAACTTCAGATGTGAAAGTTATGACCTCACTTTTACAAATACGTTGTTTTGTGACGTGACCCATTTTTATAAAAAGAAGCGGGGAGCACTTTTACAATGAAGTTACTTTATAAAATAAAGTTGCATGAAAAATAAATAACTTTAAAATAAAATATTAATCTACTTATAGTGATTCACTTTTATGCTTGAACTGAAATACACTTTACAATGGATGCATGTACTTTTTCAAAAAAAGTACAAAAAAGAGACTTGAACTCAAGACATCTTACTTAATAAGGCAACTTTTAACCAAGTGAGATATAAAAAAATATCGTATTGTTTAGAAGGAGGATTGGGAGTGTTTTTGTTGTTGTATTGGTGGTGGAAGATGGCCTTGGAGAGTGTGCTCATAAAAAACTCTTTTCACACAAGAAAACAATTTTGCTTCTCGATGACAACAAGGGTTAGATCTTGGTTAGCTTACCCAGAAAATGCACCTTTTCCTATCTATTTTTGATTTGTTGATGTCGCACAGGACATGGGGAAAATAGAATATGTATATATAAAAGAGTAGAAACCCGGAAAAAAACAATATAAAACTGAAATAATACTCTGCAAAAATTCTAAAAGGGCGTATTCAGGCTTTATACCTCTAGATTTGACTGAAATAGTCGTATCTTGGGAAAACAAAAACCTTTTCAAGTGAAACGAAAAGTGTTATTGAATGAAACAAGTTCTACAAATGCAATGGAATAGTTCTCTCAACCCAAAAATGTGAATAAATGACAGAAACCATAAATGAGGCAACTCAACTTCATGATCTCGATCTACAGCGAGAGCATGTCTTGAAACATGCTCTGATACCATGTTTGACAGCACATGTATTCCAACAGAGGATAAAAAACTTAAGTAACCACTCACACAACCAGATCAAATATCAACACACCAATATTTTGACGTGGTAAAACCCCTACAGGGAAACATCCACTGCCCCAACCAACACGACCACTTGGAGCAATTTATTAATGAAAAATAAAATGATTAAAGAGAGATTTTACAAGAGAGTTTCTCAAAATCGATCATCGAAAAATGATCCTCTATTCTCTTTAATTAGATATCAAGGACCAATCGGGTGCTAAGTCATGGATCAATGTAGTCATTAAGATCGAGGAGAATATGAACCGTAGGATCACTCTATGTCGGGAACATATCGTGACCATCTAATTTTCTAACTACAAATGCATACCAATGCATACTAAAGAAATAAAATAAGAAATACACTTTTACCTAACGACATGTTAGACCAAGTAGATCTTGACTAACTCCTAAATGTCTAAATATCCTAACATCCCCCCCCTAAGAACAATTTGGGATAATATTGAAGGATTTACAATAGTGACACAATAGGATGAGTAAGGATGCATTAGATCCTATTATCTTCATGATCCCAAGTAGCATCTTCAGGACCGTAACAGGTCCACTCAACTTTTACCAGCTCTATCACTCGATTCTAGAGCATTTTGACTTTTTTGTTCAATATGCACATTGGATGGATTTGAAAGTCTCCCTCTGTCTCCACCTGCATTAGATCCCAATCAATAACATGGTTAGTATCGTGTACATAATTTTTAGCAATGAAACATGAAATAAATTATGCACATTCATGGAATCAGGCAATGCAATCATGTATGCAACTATCCCTATTATGTCTAATATCTCAAATGGACCACAAAATATGGCTTCTATCTTTTTACAACTACCCAACTTCAATGAGCTCTTATTGGGCTTTAGTTTCAAAAGAACATGCTCCCCCACTTTAAATTCTCTAGATGTCTTGTTCTTGCTCTCCCACTTTAAATTTTTCTATCTATCTTGAGCTACCTTTAAATTGTGCTTAATTCTAACCATCTGGTCTTCCATGTCCTTGAGAAATTCTAGCCCAAGTAACACTCTATCTGCTAGGTTGTCCCAACTCACTGGAGTATTTCATTTCCTACCATACAAATCTTCAAATGGGATAATTTTCAATGAAGATTGATACCCATTATTATAGGAAAACTCAACCAAGTGCAAGTAATATTCCCACTTAGGTGGCTTATCCATCACATACATTCTCAACATGTATTAAATTACTTGGTTGACTCTCTCTGTCTTCCCATATGACTGTGGATGGTATGTTGTGCTAAATTTTAGATTTCTACTAAATACTTTAAACAATCCCCTCCATAAATTTGAAGTAAACATTGTATCTATGTCTAAAACAATTGTCTTAAGTATCTCATGCAACCTAGCAATCTCCCTCATGTTAATTTCTACAATATCAGATACTATATGAGTCATTTTACAGGAAAAAAAAGAGCAACCTTTGCCAATTTATCAACCACTATCATGAGTGAATCATGTTGTCTTGTTTACCTGGGCAATTTAGTTATAGAATCAATGGTTACCACTTCCCATTTCTTCTCTGGAATTGGTAATGTTTGTAGCAAACCCATTGGCTTCCTATGCTCACCCTTCACTCTCTAACATTTCATAGATCTGGCAATGTAATCAACAACATATTTCTTCATTCTTGGCCAAAAGAATTGGCTTCTTACCACTGTAATTGTTTTCTGGTAACCGAGATGTCTAACATATGGAACATTATGCATTTCTTGTAATACCAAATTCCTAAGTTCTTCAGAACTAGGAACATAAATTATATTTTTATGCATAAGTAATCCATCTTCCTTCATCTCATATTCTTTAATTTTCTATTGTACATTTTCCCACTGTAAGCTTTCCTTTAGCTATAGGTAATGTTGATCTATAACAACAACATCTAAAATTATACTCTTTAAATCTGATTGATGCATACTATTGGTTCTAGCATGCATGAGATGTACTCTTCTACTAAGTGTATCAACAAATTTATTTTCTTTTCCTTTGATATGTTTGATGTCAAAATCATATTCACTTAAAAATTCCATCCATCTCATTTGCCTGACATTCAAAGTTGGTTGTTCAAAAAGATATTTTAGACCACTATGGTATCTTCTTAATTCAAATCTCTTCCCCATGAGATAATTCCTCCACATAATCAATGCATGAACAATGGAAAAAAGTTCCAAGTCATGTGTGGCATAGTTCCTCTCATGTTATTTAAGCTTTATGGACTCATAACTAATGACATGTCCATTTTGAGTGAGGAATACACCAAGTCCTTCCTTGCATGCATCTATACATACCACAAAACTTTCATTTGGGTCAACAATATTTAAAATAGGTGCACTACTAAGTAATTCTTTCAACAAATTAAAGTTCTCTTCATACTCATTTGTCTATTCAAATTTAATTCCCTTCTTTTTCAAAGAAGTGATGGGATGAGAAATCTTAGAGAACCCTTCTATAAATATTTTGTATTATACATTTAATCCCATAAAAGATATGATTTCTGAAACATTCCTGGGTGTTGGCCATCCTCTAATGGATTCAATATTTTCTAGATCTACTGTTATGCCTTGTTCTGAAATAATGTGTCCCAAGTGATAGATATATTATTGGTTAAAATAAAACTTACTAAGATTGGCATAGAGTTGTTTTTCCCTCAATAATTGTAACAACAACCTCAAGTGATGTTCATGCTCTTCCTCGGACTTAGAATAAATAATTATGTCATCCAAGAACACAATGACAAACTTATCTAGATAATTTATGAATATGCCATTCATTAAGAACATAAAGATAGTTGGTGCATTGATCAGTCAAAATGGAACCACTACAAAATCATAATACCCATACCCAGTTCTAAAGGTTTTCTTATTGATATCTTCTTCCTCGATTCTTACTTGATTGTATCTTGATCTCAAGTCTATCTTTGAAAATGTCCTTTCTCCTCTTAGCTGATCAAAGAGGTCATCAATTTTGGGTAGAGGGTATTTTTTCTTCATAGTGACTTTATTCAATTGTCTAAATTCTATACACAACCTCAATGTTCCATCCCTCTTGTTGACGTAGAGTACTAGTTCTCCCCAAGGTGAAACACTTGGACATATGTACCCTTTATTAAAAAACTCTTCCAACTGCATTTGTGATTCTTTCAATTTGGGTGTACTCATTCTGTAAGGTGTTTTTGATATTGGGGAAACTCCTGGTACTAAATCAATAGAGAAATCTATCTCCCTCTTTGGTGGAAATCCTTGTATTTCTTGGAATACATCTTCAAACTCTTGAAATACTAGAAAATATTCAAGGCTTGGCCCTTTTGTATTTTATGACTCTTCCACATGAGATGCATACAATTGAAATCATTTCCTGAAACATTTATTCAGTTGTAAGGCTGAAATATCCCTTATAGAAATGGGTCTTGGAACTCCTTTCATAGTGCTATGTTTTCGTTCTTCACCGAGACATGTAAATGCCTTCTTATGACAATCTAGGAAAACATGGTGTTGATCCAACCAATCTATTCCAATTAGGATTTCATAGTATCCTAATGAAATGATATTCATATCAACAACTGTATTTACTCCATTAAGATTTATTGGACAACTTATAACAACCTCATTGATCCTTATTTTGGTTCCAGTGGCTAGTTGAACCAAACTTGACTTCCCTAGATTACTTTTATCCAAATGTAATCTATCCACTATTTTAGGATCAATGTAACAATGATGTACCCCTGAATCAATTAAAATAGAAACATAATGATTAATAATGTTACCTTCCACTTTGATCATATTGGACTGGTACTCTACTTGTCGATCTTCTAAGGATGCATATATATTTCCCATGTACTTCATTGTTGTAGCCTCTTGGATGTTGTGCATGGTCTTCTCTTTATCTCCTCTATGAGGGAAAAACTTGTATAGGTTATTTTCCTTGCACCCCCAACATTGGATTGGTGGTATTCCTATTTTCCCCAAGGAATCCTCTTTCTTGGATTCCTCCTTAGCAAACTGATCTTGTTGATTTTTATTAGGGTTGTTTCTAATGAAAGGAGGTTTGAACCCCTTCCTCCTATGATCATATTTATCCTTCTTCTTATCCTTCCAATATTTATGCATGGATTCTCTTCCCTTTCCTTGCTCATACATTTAATTAACCTTCCTAATAGTCTCAGTCAATGTCTTGGGCTCATCATATTGAATCTTCTCTTTATAAAAGGATGGAAGTCCACTTAAAAAATTTTGTATCTTCACTTTTTCATATTTGATAAATCCTACATACTTCAGCAATCCCAAGAACCTCTTCTCATATTATATCATGGTCATGCTTCCCAATCTTAGCTCAAATAACTCTTGCATCTTCTTGTCATATAAGTGCTATGAAAGGCACTCCTTCTGAAAAAATTTCTTGAACTGCTTCCAAGTGATTCTTCTCTCATTAATGTGCTCAACTTTCATCACATGATCCTGTGACATACCAACTTTTCCATGTAAATGGTATGTGGAAATTATTTATTCTAGGTTTGAGGAGTAGTTATGCAACTGAAAATACCTCCCGAGTCCAAGAAGACATGCTTCAACATAATCTTCCCTTTCTCTTTCACCATCAAAGGATGGTGGCTTAAGTTTCCTCAACTCTCCTTGCAAATTTTCCAATTCATGACTTCTTCTTTGGTGCCTAATAGGGGACACTTCTGGACTGCATATGGAGTCTTCAGATGCATAAAACTGTCTTTCTAAGTAAGGATGGGAGTGATTTCTATGATTTTTGTTAGCACTTCTTGAATGAGAAGCTATTTGGTAGTTACCCCTTCTTCCATGATATATTTCTTCTTCCTCATGGCTTAAGTCTGATCCATTACTTGCTTTCCCATGCAACTGATTTAGGCTTTGCAATACTTGATCATGTATCTGATTTTATTCTCTCATTGACCTCTCATTGTCTTCTTTGTAATTCTGCACTTCTATTTTCAGGCTTCTCACAGTCTCTATTAAGTTTGATTATTCCCCTCTGCTCCTGTTCCCATTTGATTCTATCTCTACATCACCAACCCTTATATTTTGACCATTAGATTATTTTTCATGACTAAAGGCTCCATCTCCTTCCTCCATTTCTTGAGTATGCATCCTTATCTTGAATTGATATGGTTATACTACCTAATTTTGCAAAATGTGCAACCAACAAAATTTGTTAGGATAAAATAATTTAACAAGATCCATGAAATTAAGTACAATTGTGTTCCCATACTGTATTAGAATTCTTTCTTTCATGAGTTCCCCCGAAAAATTTCATCACTTAGATTGTTTTTCCATCTATTCAAACTCACAGAATCACGAAATCATAAACCTTCTTTTCATAAGTCCATCCAAAAATTCTCACACTTAACCATTCTTCCACTTCTTCACAGACTCACAGACTCACAGTATGTCCAACACTTATCCATTTTTCTATCTTTTCGAACTCGTGGACTCACATACTCACTATAAGTCCAAAACTTAGCCATTTTTCTATCTTTGCAGACTCTTTTACTTCTGGCCCTTCGTGCCTCTAATCAAACCCCTTTTACCTTATCGTGTGACCGACGATGAAGCCAGGTCCTTCGGACTTCGGTCTTCGAGATATTCTCCCTTTTTGATCTCCCAATTCTCCCAGAGTTTGACCTATCAAATAGGTCATAAGGTGAAGATAATTTTTTAACATCGGTTAACACCTCCACTTACACTATTCTTATACTAGCTTAATCCAATAGTTAGGAATTAAACAACTGTTGGGATGGACGATTCTTATTCATTTCGGGACTTCAGCACTATGGAATATTACAACTCCCAAGTTGTTCAACTCCCCTAGAGTTATACACATTGAAGTGTGTACGCCATCATTCCACTGATTTGTCTAATGGTAGAGAAAAGTCCCAAAGGGATATTAGATCAACGATCTACGTGAATTCCCTACTTCGTCCTTCGACAATTCATGACTTCAACACTTTGTGGATTTTACTGGTCTCTAGTAATCAACAAAGTGGAAAAGTTTTGGAGTCTCGAAACTTCACTATACTTGTACTCCTGAGCTAATGGTTGGCAGGATTTCATGACTTCGACCTTCGGGATTTCATGTTCCTGCCCTGTCTCCAATAATCACCGAGGTGGAAAAGTTCCATAGTTTTCTATCTCCTTCTTTGCTTCGATCAATGAATGATGATCAACCAATTCAGTTTGATGGTTGGGACTTAATATCTCCCAGCTTCTGGATTCACCTTTTTCTGATGGTCCTTGTTTACCTAATTCTCGATCTAACGATCTAGATCTTCCTTGATTCAATGGTTTTGATTTCTCCCGAAATTCAAAAGGGAACCGTCATGATTCCATGATCCATTACAAAATATCTTTGTATGCATGATGTTATGGCTTCTATGTGATATTTGCAACGTTATTTATCCTAATATTTTCTTTCCTCCCATGGGATCTTCTGCATATGCTTTCCATGGTTGACATCAATGGAAACTAATTTTCCAACACATTATACCATCTCCAACAGTTTTGGTCCATACCAGTCTAGTGTTTCAACCAAAGGCTCTGATACCAATCTATAATGTACCTAGCCACCCCTGGTTGGGCCTGCTACCTAAAGAACTTTGTTCTAAAATGAAATTCAAATTTTGATGCCCTTTAATTATTAAATAAGCATGAAATAAACATGATAACAACACATGCAATAATAAAGATTCATGTTATAGTGTAAATAATGTTTAAGGATTCCATGCATAATAATAACTAGCAAGCATGCATGATATAACATATGAATTTCAGAGACAATAATTCATACATAACAGAAATAAATATACAACAGAGAAACACATGATAAAGAGAACTTATCTTAAGAAAAATGGTTCACTAACTGGTTGCATACCAAGGATGTTCCACCCAACCATAGACA
This sequence comes from Picea mariana, assembly GCA_032191745.1. Lineage (NCBI taxonomy): Eukaryota > Viridiplantae > Streptophyta > Pinopsida > Pinales > Pinaceae > Picea > Picea mariana. The sequence goes on from JASDQU010503732.1 coordinate 44,658, forward strand.
TTTTTGTTCCAATTCTCAACAACAATGTCACCCCCATGTTAGAATAATAGGTGTGCTCATTTCACCATAGACAATATAAAAATATTCTCACCCAACCATAGGCACAAAGGCCACCCTTGACCACCTTAACCTTGATAGAGATAATAATTCTGGAAGAAAACCCTATAACCAATATCCAATCAAGGTATCATACCTCTCTCTAGATCTAGCATACCAGGAATAAAGTCCAAACCATAACCAAAGAGAAAGTCCAAGCCAAAAATGAAAATGCCAGTTACAGTAGCCGCAGCCACAACTCCTCTCCATACTTGTGCACCACTAGTATTATGCATTTGTGAGAGAGAGTGTGTACAAATGATCTATAGCGCCCTCTATTTATACTACTCCAAGTCACCTAACTGGGACAACTTCTCTTCCTGGAGGAAAATAACTTGATAATTAATATTCTCTTAAGCCAACTTGTCTCCTAGGGTTATTATCCAATGTTTTAGGGTTTCTCTTGCTTCCTGGAATATTCTAGTCTTTTCTGAGGTTACACGTGGAGGTTAATACCTCCTGAAAATAATATAATATCAACACTCCCTCCTAGATAGGGAGGTATTAAAGGAAGTGGTCTTGAGAAAAAACAAACTACTCAACTGGTAGCATCATCATAGCCATACAAGCTATCTCATGGTCAAATCATGAGCACCATCATCACCATCAGTATCATCTGATAGCATCAGCTACATCATATCTCAAAGCCATACTCCATCTAAGTAATGAGGCATGATGTTGAATAATTCACTCACTCCACATAGTGATACAAGAACCATTCTTCTAATCCAGACATATGTCCTAGAAGAATAATTGTACCAAAAGATGTTGGAAGTTGCACCATGGGCTACAAGGACTATTCTTCTAATCGAGACATGTGTCCTAGAAGAATGAATGTCCTGGACCATTTTTGATAGGGAGAATGTATCTCCATCAACATATTTACTATCCATCTAGCTGGTAATCATCTCCAACACTAGTGATAGTCTCCATGGAAATTAGAACAATGACATTCAATAGAACACAACTGTGTCTATCCATAGTAGTACACAACTACTACCCAGTGGTACACAACCACTCCTAGTAGCACATGACTACTAAATAGTGACACACTGTCACTACCAGTGGAACACATCCACCACAATAGAATACAAATATTGTCCAGAGACACACAGTCTCCAAAAATATAATATCATCTGATATCAACTTGCATAAAAAAATATAATGATATAAACTGAGTCATCTAGGCTATTCTTCCACTTACATCTATGAGATCTAGAAGAGAATCTTCCCTCAAAAAGGTAAAACATCAAACATGTGTTGGCATGTTTTACTGGCAATGTATGCTTGTCATTGATGGCAAGTACAACAACGATAATGGCTTGAGTACAGGTACAATGTGTCAGGCGGGCACTAGAAGTTTTTTTGGGAGACACAACAGAGAAAGCTCGTGAAGATCATAAGAGATAGAGCAGAGGTGCACGCAGAGGCAGAGTGTGCTTGTCATTGATGGCAAGATCAGAGTGTGCAACAATGGCAAAATAGGAACAATGTAAGCTCGGGAGGAGAAGCGATGGTGATCATTGGATTCCATTGAGAATTCCCGATGACCGTCAGATCTGAATTCAGATAGGTCGAGCGCGCAAATAGAGGACAGATCTCAGGCGTTATATCCAAGAGCGGGGTCCAACCATCATTGGATCGAGGAGAAATCTGGACCGACGATTCAAGGACAGATGGTGAAATCACGATAAAATATGGATCATTGGTTCCATAGGACACATGGTGAAAGATCATCGTTTCGCTGATTGGAAAGTCAAAGGAGCGAAGTTCTCATTTAATTGGCGAGTGGTCATATCTCATGGTCACATCATTGAAGGCTTAAGGGAAGGAACTAATTGCTAAGCTCCATCTCAGCATTCACAACTTGGAGTATCGAGACCTTTCATCACAGGAATCACGATATGCGAGATCAAGAAAAGATCTGGACCCTCAGATCACCAAGGATTGTGGACCATTTATCAGGCATGAAGAAGGCTCATGAAGTGGAAAAATCACGATAAGATCTGGATTGTTGATCCAATAGGGACATGTGGCAAGGAATTAACTTTTCGCCGACTAGAAATTCAAAGGAAGGAAATGCTCTAACCTTGCAACTCTCGATATGAGAAATCGCAATAAGGTCTGGCCCATGGTCATAGACAAGGTCACATTTTCGAAGGCTTAAGGGAAGTATATAGCGATGCTAATCTCCATATTGGAGTCTCGGTGATCTTGACTTGGAGTTTCGAGACCCTTCATCAAAGGAATCGTGATATATGGGATCACGATGAGATCTAGACCATCGAATCATTGGAGATCTTGACCATTGAGCAGGCTTGATAAAGTTAATAAGTTTGCAAAATACAAAGCACCTTTTTGCACAGCCTGTGGTCACTGCTAGTGGTCACGTGAGGTGAAGAAGCTAGGAATGCTAAGCTCCATCTTAGAGTCTCGGTGATCAGGAATTGGAGTGTCGAGACCCTTCATCAAAGGAATTGTGATATGCGAGATCACGATGAGATCTGGACCATCAAATCATTGGATATCTCGACCAATGATCAAGCTCGATAAAGTTCATAAGTTTGTGAAATATGAAGCGCCTTTTGGTGCAGCCTGTGGTCACCACCGATGGTCGCGTGAGGGGAAGAAGATAGAGGTGCTAAGCTCCATCTCTGAGTCTTGGTGACAATGACTTGGAGAGTCGAGATGCCTCATCCTCAGATCCACGAACCGCGAGTCACAAAAGAACCTTCTGAACAGGCGTGTGGTCACCGCCTGAGGCCACATGTGAAAGGAAAGGTGAAAGGTGCCAAAGGCACAAGGCTCAATAGGATCACTATGTAACTACTAGAAACGACTGATGGTTTTCTGCCAGAAGACTTGAAGAGACCTCAAGGTGATATCCAGAGAAGATGAAGAGTCTCGAGGCATCTTCCAGTGGCATGAAGACTGATCATAGAGGCTACTGATAGATGTAAGACCGTTGGATCCTGTAACTACAATAGAAGGAATGAGCTTGACTGTGACAGAGAAGACGAAGACTCTCAATTGCTGGAGAGGCTAAAGAATCTTGGCATAACACCCTGTGATGATGGAGGCATGGTTTTAACTACCAGAGATGCTGAAGAGTTGCAATGATGATCAGGCAGAGCACAAGACACGGGGAGAGCATGCAGAAGCATTGTGAATAGAGGATGCAGAAGATACACAGAGAGCATAAAAACGCAGCAGAGAGAAGAGAGTAGAGGGCGGTTGAGAGTGATGGAGGTGTGTAGAATGAGGCAGAGTGCAGCAGCTGAAATGCACAGAAGAGGAATGGTGCATTGAATGGATATGGCGCACAGAGCATAAAAGGTAGAAGAATAGAAATCACAAGGATGTGTGCATGAAGACAGTGAGGCAGACAAAGCAGGGTAGTGTAGCAGAACAATGATGAGACTGGTAAGCCATTGGTGAACATTATATCACTGTAATAAGTTTCAGTAGCAAAGATTTATATTTAAGGGTGGTAGGGAGGTTTTAGGGAGGAGCGTTGTCCTCAGAGGTTCAAGTGGGTTCTTGAACACAGGGAGTTGTAGCTTCCATCTGGTTGCAGCCAGAGAAACTAGGGTGGTAGGGTGGTGTAAGGGAGAAATGTTGTTCTCTGTTATACAGGTTGGTGCATGTGTGACTGGAAGTTTGTGCTTCCATCCAGTTGGTGCTGGAACAATTAGGGAGTTGTTGCTTCCTTCTAGTGGGTGCTAGAGAAACCAGGGAGTTGGTGCTTCCATCTAGTGGGTGCTAGAGAAACACGAGAGTTGGTTCTCTTAGCAAATAATAGCTTGCAAAACAGAGGTTGTATCTTTATTATGATTTGGTGCTCATAAGTATGATAATGTATAGAATGTAAAGATTACTTATCATATAAAGAAGAAGAGGTTTTTACCCTTTATGGGTTTCCTCAGGAAATATCTGTTTTTGTGTATCTCGTATGTGTGAATGATGTTGAATGTTCTATTTCTTACTTCCCTGCATTTTTTTGATTTTCATTGAGTGCTCTGTAAAGAGTTTGAAATAAGCATAATTGTTTAAGCACGGTAACAACTGATTCACCCCCCCTTCTCAGTTGACCAACAATTAGTATCAGAGTCGGCCCCTTTTATCTAAGGGTAGATCCTAGAGCTTAAACATGTCAATCCATGAAGGAAATTCAACCAATAAGGCCCCTCTGTTCAATGGAACAAACTTTGCCTTCTGGAAAGTTAGAATAAGAACCTACATAATNGGATGACAAGCTAGAATTTAGCTTCAATGCTAAGGCTATGAATGCTATCTTGAGTGGGCTTGCAGAAGAAGAATTTGTAAAAGTTATGCACCTAGGAACTGCCAAAGAAATGTGGGACAAACTCATTAGCAATTATGAAGGTAATGAGAAGGTAAAGGACGCCAAGATTCAAACCTACAGAGTACAGTTTGAACAGATGAAGATGAGAGAAGATGAAACTATTGGAAAATACTTTCTGAGAGTTGAAGAACTGGTAAATGCAATGAAAGCACTTGGTGAAAAAATTGAGGATCTTTTTTTAGTTCAAAAAATTTTGAGATCTCTACTAGATAGGTTCAACCCGAAGGTCTCTGCTATAGAAGAACTTAATGATCTAAAAACCTTGGAGTTTGATCAACTTCTAGGAACATTGACTTCATATGAAATGAGAATAGTTAAAGATAAACCCACCTCCAGGGAAGCATCATTTAAGGCAGACAAGAATGAGGATTCTGAGCCTGATGAAATTGAAGAAAAAATTGTGAAGAGACTGAAGAAGGGACTAGGAAAATACAAAGGTAAACTTCCTTTAAAATGTTTCAACTATGGTAAGATAGGTCATTTTGCAAATAAATGTCCTCACAAAAGAAAGGATCAGACATGTGATTATGAGGAGAAGCACAAACACAAAAATTTCTTTAAAGAGAATAATTTTAAGAAGAAAAGTCTTTGTGTAAAAAATGATGATGATCCTTTAGATGATGAAGACAATAACTCCTCTATTGAAGATAAACTAAATGATTTTATTCTTATGGCTATGGGATATTTTGATGAAGAACACACAGGAGGTGAAATGGATGATGAAGAAGCTGTTGTGGATATGGAAGGTGAATTAATTAGTTCTTTGGAAGAAATTGATAGACTCAGAATTAAGAACATAAAGAAAAAACAATTGCTGATACAGTTCAAGAAAGATGTTGATTAAGGTTGGTTGTCATTGATGTCAACCCTTGAAGAAAGACCCATAGCACAAAGGTTTGGGTAATGGACCCAATAGTGTTTTATGTAAATATGACTCATTATTGTTTTGTCATGGTTGATAAGAAGTAAATATGGATGAACTCCAAAGTGGTCCCCTTATGGTGAAAGCCCTTATGGGAAGACGCTTTGTGGAGTAAGAGAACCCATGCTTAATTATGGAATAATGAGATGAAGGAAAGTGAATTTATCAGGGAAAATATCCTATATGGATAGCTCTTTTCATGTCATTTCTAGTGGTATGTGGAATGTCACATAATTCCTCACGGTTAGAGAGTTATGGCCATGAGAAGTTGGAGACCCCAGGTTTGGGTAATGGACCCAAGTTTGTTTGATGGGTAACGGTATGAGTTATGATATATTTTTAGATAATACTATTCTATATGGATAGTACATTTCATGCCATTTTTATTGGTATGTAGAACGTCACATAAATCCTCATGGTTTGAGAGTTATGGCCTTACGAAGTTGGAGGACCCTCATATGTCATCTAGAAGCCCCAAAAGGTCAAAGTAATCAAAGTGGTTTAAGAGATTTTAAAAGGTAAATAATAAAGTGAAGTGATGAGTGTATTATAATTCAAAGTGAATATAAAATAAATTATTTCAATAATAATTTTAATGGAGAAATTAGAAAAGGACCCAACCCTAAAATAAGGAAAGTGGGGCCAAGTGACCTAGAAGATGTTTTTAAGGAAGCTACTTGGAGAGTATAAATAAGAGGCAATGCTCTCTCATTTGAATCACACTTGAGAATATTGAATATCTATAAGTTTTGGAGGTTTACAAATGATATCTAAGCCGAAATTCTGAGGAAAGTGAAGAAAAGAAGACCGAAATGCAAGGAAGGATAAATTCTTTTGATGGTGCTTTCTAAGGTATGTTATTTTCAGGTCATCTCACCATTTTTGCTATACCTTTTTTTATATAATGATTCAGATCCTTAAATTTCTATGCAAGTGAGAAAACATATCCAATCATTTGTGGTTAAAGCTTCAGCTTGTGGGTCATTGTATTTTGGGAGTTACACTCTGTGGAAAATAGGGTTTGTGGCCAGTCCTGAAACTAGTCAAAATCATGTGTTTCGGGTAAAAACTTCATAACTTCTTCATAACAGATCCAAATTTAGTGGGACAACATGTGTTGGTTAGGGTATAGTATATAGTATGCTGTGTAATATTTTTATATCATTTCATCAAATATTTTGTGCGGGGAATGCTCTACAAGGTCGCTCTCTAGAATAAGCCAGAATTCAGCAAGGTTTGTCATTTTTGCTATAACTCTTTTTATGAGAGGTTCCAAGTAGTGCCACTTGGAGGAATTGCATAAACAGCATTGAAGAAATTTTTTTATTAGTTTTAGAGCTTTATACATTACAGGTTCAAAGTTATGATTACTTCAAGTTGGGGTTGTTGACTAATCCAAAACTAGGCATGTGAGACTAAAGAAAAGTTTGATGAAAATGCTAGTATCTTGTTTTTAAAGTTAAGGAAGGTTTGCAGGAATGTGATCATATACACCAGGTCTATTACAGAGCTAAAAATCATATTTGTATGATAAAATTGATGAGGGCTTTTGGTTGTGGCACATGTTGAGTACATGGTTGAGACAAGTAGTTGATGAGTTGACACATACATGAAGTGTATAGTTGATGATGTTGGTAAATATTGATGCTTCATAG
>JASDQU010503732.1:59878-79962 GCA_032191745.1 Picea mariana
TCTAACAAATGTCCTCATAAGAAAAAGAGAAATGATGAAGGTTACTCAAAAGGCAGACAAACATATAAAGGTAAAATAACTACAAAGAAAGTTTTCAAGAAAAACTTTTGCACCAGAGAAGACATCTCATCATCAAGATGAAAATGCAGTCAGTGATAGTGAAACGGGGAGAGTTCTATTCATGGCAGTAGAAGCCTCTGATAAAGAAGACTCTGAAGAAGAATATGAAGAATCATATGAAGAATAAATTGAAGAGGCAAAGGTTGACTTCCGAGAAGAATTAATGAGTGCCGTAGAAGTTATCAGAAGAGAAAAGAAGAAAAACAAGAAACTACAAGAAGAACTAGATAAGAAAAAAGACACTCAAGAACTAAAACAAATGATTACAAAATTGAAGGTTCANAACAACTAGAAGGAAAGGACGGGATCATTGGAAACCTGGAAGCATAGATTGTCACACTAAGAAAGGATATTCAAAAGAAAAATATGCAGAATAGCTCAAAAGTTCTGGATGACATTATTAGCAGTCAAAAATCTTATCTTGACAAGTCTGGACTTGGATACAATCAAAAAGAAAAGGGATCAAGCTCCAAAACAACAGAGCAAGAAACAAATCCAAAAAGTTATGCAGAAACAATCAAAGGGGATAAAAAGATATACAAGGAAGATTACAGGGACACTCCTCCACGAGAAGATTCAGATTTCAGAATCAACAACAAATAGACAGTCCTCAATAAGAAGAAGGATTCATAAGAGCACCTCCTTTCATAAGATCTTCAACTACCAAGTATCAAACTATATTTTTTGGTTTATGTTATGCTTGTAATAATTTTGGACATAAAGCTGTAAATTGCAGAGCTAACAACAGGAACAATATCTACTTTGAGAGCCATACATAAAGAGGTTATTCAAGAAGATCTAGTGAAACACAGAGAAGAAGTTACAACAGGTTTGAATCCTTGAGCACTGAAGTGGAATGTTACAAATGTAACAATTTTGGACACATGGCCAAAAATTGCAGAATGACAGTCCCTCCTATAGAACCTTAACAGAGTCACAAACAAGAATCTCAGAAAATGACATGGATAAGAAAGCAAGATCAGTATAGCAATAAAGAATGCACAGTCGCTCTACAAGCTAAACATAAGAAACGTGGTTGGTATGTTGACAGTGGATGTTCAAAACACATGACAGGTGATAGAGACAAGTTTTTTACATTACGAGAGGAAAGAGATGGATCAGTCTCCTTTGGAAATGACGATTCATCCAAAATCATTGGAAAATGCACAGTCTAAATTGGGAACAAGAATGAAAAGGCAGAAAATGTTCTACTAGTAGTAGATATGAAACATAATATTTTAAGTGTGAGTCAAATGTGTGACCAAGGTCATAAAGTTAATTTCGATTCACAAAAGTGTGAGATAAGAAAAGAAGGTTTAGGGAAATTGGTCGCTACAGCTACAAGAACTTCAAGCAACATATATGTGTTAAGCGAAATTGGAAATGAATAGTGTTGTCTAGGAAAGGAAGATGAAAGTTGGCTATGGCAAAGAAGAATGGGTCACATGCATTTTGATAACCTTGTCAAAGTCAGCAAAATAGAAGCAGTCAGAGAAATGCCCCATATCATGAAACCAACGAACACTTTATGCAAGCATTGCCAACAAGGAAAGAAAACAAAGACCAGGTTCAAATCAAAGGAATATTCAACAACAAAACCACTGGAAATTGTGCATACTGATCTAGTTGGACCAACTACAACAAAAGGCTTAAAAGGTGAGAGATGCTTTATGTTATTAGTTGATGATTATACAAGAATGACTGCAGTTTTTTTTCTCAAGACCAAATCAGAAGCTTTTGAAAATTTAAAGATCTACAAGGAAATGGTTGAAAATGATATGGATTCAAGAATAAAATGCTTAAGATCGAATAATGGAGGAGAATTCACCTCAAAGGAATTTATGGACTACTGCAACAATACTGGAATAAAAAGGAAATATGGCGTCACTAGGACACCTCAACAAGATGGAGTTGTTGAAAGAAAGAATAGGACAGTACAAGAAATGGCTCGAACAATGATAATGGATTCAAGGTTGGCAGATATTTTTTGGACACAGGCAGTTCATACAACAGTTCACATTCAAAACAGAGTAATTCTCATAAAAAACACTGATAAAACTCCATACGAGCTATGGAAAGGAAGACCAGCAAATGTGAAGCACTTCAGAGTTTTTTGAAGCAAATGCTACATCAAAAGAGAAGATGACAGAATGGGAAAGTTTGACTCTCGTGTGGACAAAGGAATACGTGTTAGTTACTCAAGTACAATGAAAGCATACAATTGTTACAATCTAAGATTAAACAAAGTTGTGGAAAGCATCAACGTAACAATTGATGAAACAGGCATACCGGAATCAAAGAAAGAAGAAAACAAATCAATTGAACAACTTTTTGAAGAAGAAGAAGAAAAAGAAGAAGAGGAGGAAGATAAAGATGAAGATGAAGATGAAGAGAATTTGACATAAGTAGAAGAGCAAGTTCAGCAAGTATCTCCAAAGACACCTAGCAAACGAGTACAGAAGAATCATCCTTCAGATCAGATTATTGGAAACAAAGATGCAAAAGTTGAGACTAGAAGAAAAATTTGTTCACCAGAACAAACACACCTAGCACTCTTATCTACAATTGAACCAAACTGTTTTGAATAAGCCAGCAAGGATGAATTTTGGAATAAGGCCATGGATGAAGAATTGGATCAAATAGAGAAAAATGACACTTGGGAATTGATTCCAAGACCAAAGAATAAGAATGTGATCAACACAAAATGGGTTTTCAGGAATAAATTGAATGAAGATGGATAGGTGACAAGGAACAAAGCTAGATTGGTATGTAAAGGATATGCACAGATTGAAGGAATCGACTTTGAAGAGACATATGCCCCAGTTGCCAGAATGGAAGCAATATGTTTTCTTTTAGCTAATGCATGCTCCAAAAATGTTAAAGTATATTAGATGGACGTAAAATAATCTTTTCTGAATGGGGAACTTGAAGAAAAAGTCTACATTGAACAACCAGAAGGATTTTAGTTGTCAGAGAACACAGACTATGTGTGTAAATTAAAGAAGGACTTGTATGGTCTAAAACAGGCTCGTAGAGCATGGTACTCCAGACTGGATAAGTATCTGCAGCAGGAAGGGTTCAGAAAAGGAAGTGAAGACAACAACCTCTACATCAAGGTAAGTCAAGGCAATATTTTATTAATTGAAGTTTATGTTGATGATATTATTTTTGGTAGTGATGATGATAGGTTAAGCCAGAAATTTGCAAAAGACATGCAAAGTGAATTTGAAATGTCATTACTTGGAGAACTATCCTTCTTTCTGGGACTTCAGATACGTCAAAGCAATCAAGGAATTTTTATTTCTCAAACCAAGTATATCAGGGAAATGCTAAAGAGGTTCGGAATGGAAGATTGCAAACCAGTTATCACTCCCATGCAAACCAGTTGTAAGTTGAGCAAAGATGATGATTCAAAGTCTACAGATCAGAGGCAATATAGGCCAATGATTGGCAGCCTACTGTATGTGACAACATCTAGACTAGATGTAATGCAGGCAATTGGACAGGTGGCATGATTTCAAGAAGCACCAAAGGAATCACATGTATTAGCAGTAAAGAGGATCTTCAGATATCTCAAAAGAACAAAAGAGTTTGGATTATGGTATCCAAAAGGAAAAGATCTATCACTTATGGCCTACACAGATGCAGATTGGGCAGGTTGTATTGATGACCAACAAAGAACCAGTGGAGAAACATTCTACTTAGGTGAGTGTTTGGTATCATGGCTAAGTAAGAAACAATCATCGGTATCTCTATCTACAACCGAGACAGAGTATATTGTAGCAGCAACATGTTGTACACAGGTTCTTTGGATGAAAAAAACTTTGACAGATATACAAGTTGAGTATGATGAACCCATTCCAATATATTGTGATAATAGAAGTGCCATCGGTATCTCAAAAAACCTGGTGATGCATTCCAAGACTAAGCACATTCCAATCAAGTATCACTTTCTACAGGAACATGTTGCAGAAAAGAACATTAGAGTTGAGTATGTGGGCACAAAAGAACAAGTGGCAAACATCTTTACAAAACCACTTCCACAGGAAGCCTTTGAACATCTTCACCAAAGACTTGAAGTTATTTCTACTCCAAAAATGAATGCTTTTTGAATGCTTATCTTATATGTCTTAGATGTACACGAGGAAGCACCATAAGAGGACAGTCTGTTAGGGGGAGCAGCCTCAGATGGAAAGATACATTTGCCATTAATGACAAAGGGGGAGAGATTTTTTAGATGCAAAGGACAGAGGCATGGTTTTAGGGGGAGCATGAGTGATATGATTGCAGTGTTGCATCAGAGTGTTTCCATCAATGCCAAAGGGGGAGATTGTTGATTAAGGTTGGTTGTCATTGATGTCAACCCTTGAAGAAAGACCCATAGCACAAAGGTTTTGGTAATGGACCCAATAGTGTTTGATGTAAATATGACTCATTATTGTTTTCTCATGGTTGATAAGAAGTAAATATGGATGAACTCCAAAGTGGTCCCCTTATGGTGAAAGCCCTTATGGGAAGACGCTTTGTGGAGTAAGAGAACCCATGCTTAATTATGGAATAATGAGATGAAGGAAAGTGAATTTGTCAGGGAAAATATCCTATATGGATAGTTCTTGTCATGTCATTTCTGGTGGTTTTTGGAATGTCACATAATTCCTCACAGTTAGAGAGTTATGGCCATGAGAAGTTGGAGACCCCGGGTTTGGGTAATGGACCCAAGTTTGTTTGATGGGTAACGATATGAGTTATGATATATTTTCAAATAATACTATTCTATACGGATATTACATGTCATGCCATTTTTAGTGGTATGTAGAACGTCACATAACTCCTCACAGTTTGAGAGTTATGGTCTTACAAAGTTGGAGGACCCTTATACGTCATCTAGAAACCCCAAAAGGTCAAAGTAATCAAAGTGGTTTAAGAGATTTTAAAAGGTAAATAATAAAGTGAAGTGATGAGTGTATTATAATTCAAAGTGAATACAAAATAAATTATTTCAATAATAATTTTAATGGAGAAATTAAAAGTGGACCCAACCCTAAAATAAAGAAAGTGGGGCCAAGTGACCTAGAAGATGTTTTTAAGGAAGCTACTTGGAGAGTATAAATAAGAGGCAAGGCTCTCTCATTTGAATTGAACTTGAGAATATTGAATATCTATAAGTTTTTTAGGTTTACAAATGATATCTAAGCTGAAATTCTGAGGAAAGTGAAGAAAAGAAGGCCGAAATGCAAGGAAGGATAAATTCTTTTGATGGTGTTTTCTAAGGTATGTTATTTTCAGGTCATCTCACCATTTTCGCTATAAATTTTTTTATATAATGATTCAGATCCTGAAATTTCTATGCAAGTGAGAAAAGATATCCAAGTATCCGTGGTTAAAATTTTAGATTGTGGGTCGTTGTATTTTGGGAGTTACACTCTGTGGAAAATAGGGTTTGTGGCCAGTCCTGAAACTAGTCAAAATCAGGTGTTTCAGGTAAAAAGGTCATAACTTCTTCATAACAGATCCAAATTCAGTGAGACCAAATGTGTTGGTTAGGGTATAGTCTTTAGTATGCAGTGTAACTATGTCATATCATTTCATCAAAAATTTTGTGCGGGGCACGCTATACAAGGTCACTCGTTAGAATAAGCCAGAATTCAGCAAGGTTTGTCATTGTTGCTATAACTCCTTTTTTGAGAGGTTCCAAGTAGTTCCACTTGGATGAATTGCATAAAACACACTGAATAACATTTCATATAAGTTTCAAAGCTTTATACACTACAGGCTCAAAGTTATGATTACTTCAAGTTAGGGTTGTTGACTAATCCAAAACTAGGCATGTGAGACTAAAGAAAAGTTTGATGAAAATGCTAGTATATTGTTTTTAAAGTTAAGGAAGGTTTGTAGAAATGTGATCATATACACCAGGTATATTACAGAGATACAAATCATATTTGGATGATAAAATTGATGAGGAATTTTGGTTGTGGCACATGTTGAGTACATGGTTGAGACAAGTAGTTGATGAGTTGACACATACATGAAGTGTATAGTTGATGATGTTGGTAAATATTGATGATTCATAGTTTATGAGTAGTTGACACATGATTGGAACATACTTGGTACATGCTTGGATGCACTTGGTTATGGTACAGTTTGATTACAGGTTGGTGCATGGTTGATGCACTTGTTTATGGTACAGGTTGATTACAGGTTGGTGCATGGTTGATGCACTTGTTTATGGTACAGGTTGATTACAGGTTTATTACAGGTTGAGGTACAGGTTGATGCATGGTTCAGACTTATTGGTACAGGTTTATAGAAGTATATCTCACATTGATAGTGTGACGGTGGTTCCATCATTCTACTTCTACTTCAGGGTGGCAGGACAGGGCAAGGATAGGTGGTTATAGCCATCTTCCGTTTGTAGCTGTAGAAAATTGGGGGTTGTAGACTCCTTCTGGTTGTAGCCAGAGATTTGGGGAGTTGGAGATTCCCTCAGGTTGTAGCCTAAGAAACTAGAAGGTTGGAGCCTCCTTCCAGTTGCAGCTGAAAACAAAGGAAGTTGGTGCTTCCAATGAATGTAATTCTTCAAGACATATGAGAAAAAACATTCCGTGGTTTTCTCCCGATTTGGGTTTCTACGTAAAACACTGGTGTACTGTGCATGTTTTTGATTGTTTATTTATTACTGCTCATTATTGGATAATAATTCTACATTGATATAACATTTGAAGAAAAATGATTATAATTGCGTTATTACTGATTCACCCCCCCTCTCAGTAATCCAACAGTAAACAACCTGATGAAGACTTTTCCCTACTAAAAGTGGAATTAGAAGAGGCAAAGAAAATCTAAGACATTCTGAAACAACAGTTATCAAAAAAGAAGGCAAGATGTGAAGCTCTGGAAAAAGAAGTAGTGAAAACCAGGAAAGAGTTGGAGAAGTTTCAAGCCTTGTATCATCAGAATCTGTCAAGTATCAAAGCATCAGAAGAATTGGCCACCATTATGAATCAGTAAAGAAACCCAAAGTTGATAACTGGTCTAGGTTATGAAGAGGGATCAAGTAGTAATCAACCAGGCAACAAAGAAGCCATCAAGTTTGTCAAATCTACCATCTATGACAACAAAAAACCTGCATAAACAAAGGAACATAATCATCTGCCCAGGAGGAGTAATGAAAGAGGTACCATAAATGAAACTATGGATCAAAAAAATAATGTACTCTCTGTTCAAAGAAATCAACAACATAGAAGAAATCGACCTTCTCAAAGAAGACAACCATTTTTCAGGTACCAACGTTTTTTCTATGGATATTGTTTCTTTTATTCTAACTTTGGTCATAAAGCTGTAATCTATTCTTTAAAATTAAATTATAAGCAATCAAGACATTCAAGGTATAGATATCTGCCACAAAAAAGATTGAGACAACCAAGTATCAAACCACCACAGAGTGCAAATCACTTTATGGATGGGAAAAGGACACAGGTTAAGCATAACAATCATTATGATCCTTTATTCGACAAACTAGAATGTTACATCTGTCATAACTATGGACATAAATCTGTTGATTGTTGCTTAAGGAAGTATGAACCAGATTTGAATTCCCCTACTGAAAATGTCAAGGTTTGGAAGAAGAAAGAAAGTGACAAGTGTGGATTAGTGTTGTCAGCTCAAAGACAAACGAACCCTTGGTATATAGACAGTGGATGCTCCAAACATATGATGGGAGACAAAGGTAAGTTTATATCTATAAGTGAAAGCAAATTAGGAAACGTAACCTTTGAAAATGATGCTCGAGGTAAAATAAAGGGTAAAGGGATGGTGAGTTTAAGTAATGGAAAAGGAAAAGCCCAAGATGTTCTACTTGTAGATGGGCTGAAACATAATCTGCTCAGTGTAAGTCAAATGTGTGACAGAGGATGTGAAGTGTTGTCCACGTCCAAGGACTACAACATAATGTCTGTAAACTCAAGACAAGTGGTGGCCAAAGGCATAAGGATAGAAAATAATGTATATGTGTTGAAAGAAGATAGAGAAGAGTGTCATCTAAGAAAACATGATGAAAGTTGGTTATGGCATAGGAGACTTGGACATCTAAATTTTGACCACTTAATCAAGCTCAAAAATCTTGAGGTAGTAAAAGATCTTCCGAGAATATCAAAGCCCCAAAATTTTATGTGTAAACCGTGCCAAGTAGGAAAGCTAACCAGGACACGGTTTAAGTCCAAGAGCTCTACTTCAACAGAGAAACCACTCCAACTAGTTCATATGGATTTATGTGGACCATCAAGACAGGAAGGCACAGGGAAATAAAACTACTTCATGTTGATTATTGATGATTACTCCAGAATTACTTGGGTTGCCTTTCTCAAGGAAAAAGATGAAGCATTTGAGAAGTTTAAAATATTTAAGACTTTAACTGAGAATCAAACCGGCAAGAGGTTAAAGGTAGTAAGATCAGACAAAGGAGGAGAATTTATGTCAAGTGATTTCAAGGAATTTTGTGATAAGCATGGGATCAAGAGAGAATACACAATCCCAAGAACTCCACAACAAAATGGAGTAGTTGAGAGACAAAACATAACAATGCAGCAAATGGCTAGGTCAATGATGAATGAGAAGAACATTGGTCAAACCTACTGGGTACAAGCAATACACACAACAGTCCATGTTCTTAAAAAATCCCACCTCGGACCACAAAGTGACAAGACACCTTATGAACTATGGTATGGGAGACCTGCTTCAATCAAACACTTCAAAGTCTTTGGGAGTAAATGTTACATAAAGAATATTGATGAGAAACTTGGCAAATATGATGACAAGGATGATGAAGGTATATTATTAGGGTATGATATAAATAGTAAAGGATACAGATGCTATAATAAGAGGCTGCATAAAATGGTTGACTGTATTGACATAAAAGTTGATGAAGGAATCCCAGCAAGAGATGTGTACAATAATGAGTCTTCTATAGAGGACACAGCTAAAGATGAAGATGAACAAGTCCAAGAATCAGAAAATGAAGACTCTGAATCATATGAAGACACAGATACTCAGACAGACTAAAATCAACAGACAACTTCAAATTCCTCCTCCAGAATCACTCAAAAGAATCATCCTGCAAGTCAGATAATTGGTGAAAAAGACAAAGGTGTACAAACCAAGAGAAAGATAATCAAAAACACTGAACAATCACATATAGCTTTCATATCCATGCTGGAACCCAAGAATTTTAATGAAGCTAGCAAAGATGACCATTGGGTTAAAGCAATGAATGATGAACTTGATCAGATTGAGAAAAAAAATACGTGGGAGATGGTTCTTAGACCTGAAGGTAAAAATATTATTAGTTCCAAATGGATATTTAAGAATAAGTTGAATGAGCAAGGACAAGTTGTCAGGAAAAAAGCAAGATTGGTATGTAAAGGCTATGCTCAAATAGCAGGACTGAATTTTGATGAAACATTTGCGCCCATAGCAAGATTAGAAGCTATCAGAATATTTCTTGCCTATGCTTGTCATAAAAAGTTTAAAGTCTATCAAATGGATGTCAAGTCATCTTTTATAAATGGAAATTTAAATGAAGAAGTCTATATGGAACAACTAGAGGGTTTCAAACTGTCTGATAACCCTAACTTAGTATGCAAGCTGAAGAAATCTTTATATGGGTTAAAAAAATCCCCTCGTGCCTGGTATCACAGACTGGATACGTATCTCAAAGACAAAGGGTTCAAGAGAGGAATAGTTGAAAAAAATCTATATATCAAAATAGAGAATAACGATTTGCTCATCGTGTTGGTCTATGTAGATGACATCATCTTCAGATGTAATGAGGATTCATTGGTACAATGGTTTGCTTTTGCCATGGAGTCTGAGTTTGAAATGTCTATGATAGGTGAACTGTCATTTTTTATTGGTCTGCCAATTACTCAGAGGTCTGAAGGGATGTTCATATCTCAAGAAAAATATCTAAGAGAAATGTTGAAAAGGTTTCAAATGGAATATTCTAAACCTATGGGCACACCTATGGTTACTGGATGCAAATTAAGCAAGGATGATGACTCACCTGATGTTGATCAAAGTTCATATAGTTCAATGATAGGAAGCCTGTTGTACATCACAACATCTCACCCAGACATAATGCATGTTGTTGGAATGGTAGGAAGATATCAGTTTGCACCTAAACAATGTCATTTGCTAGTTGTCAAAAGGATATTCAAATATTTGAAAGAAACAATGAACTATGGCCTATGATATCCTAAGAATCAAAATTTTCAATTATTAGTCTACTCAAATGCTGATTGGGCTAATTGCATGGATGAATGGAAAAGAATGAGTGGAGGTGCGTTCTTCTTAGGAGATTCTCTAGTAGCATGGTTGAGTAAAAAGCAAGGTTCCATTTCTTTATCAACTACAGAGGAACAATACATTGTTGTTGCTACCTGTTGCACTTGGGTATTATGGATGATTTAGACACTTGCAGACTTGGAGATAAAATGCATTGCGTTGATCCCAATTCATTATGATAACACTAGTGCCATCAGTGTGTCCAAGAATCCTATATTCCACTCCAAGAACAAGCATATTCCCATAAAAAACATTTTCTGAGAGAGTAGATCACCAATCAAATTGTTCAGGTCCATTACATTCCAACCACAGAACAAATTGCAGACATCTTTACTAAACCCCTAGCCAAGACACCATTTGAATATCTCTGATAGAAGCTAGGTGTCATCCCGTCTCGCACCTAAGAGAGTCCATCCTGTTAGGGGGATTTTGTATTGATTGAATATCTGATTCCTCTGAAAAATACTGCAACAACTCAGGGGGAGCATGTTTTCTTTAACATTGATGTCAAAGGGGGAGAAAAGAACAGGTTCGGGTGCCTTTGTTGCCACCAATGCCAAAGGGGGAGATTGTTGGCATGTTTTACAGGTAGCATATTCTTGTCATTGATGGAAAGTACAACAACGATAATGACTTGAGTACAGGTACAATGTGCCAGGCGGGCACCAAAAGTTTTTTTGGGAGACATAGCAGAGCAATCTCATGAAGATCAAAAGAGATAGAACAGAGGTGCATGAAGAGGAAGAGTGTGCTTGTCATTGATGGAAAGATCAGAGTGTGCAACGATGGAAAAACAAGAACAACATAAGCTTGGGAGGAGAAGCGATGGTGATCATTGGATTCCATTGAGAATTCTCGATGACCGTCAAATCTAAATTCAGATAGGTCGAGCGCGCAAATGGAGGATAGATCTTGGGAATTATATCTGAGCGTGGGGTTCGACCGTCATTGGATCGAGGAGAAATATGGACCGTTTATTCAATAAGGACATGTGGTGAAATCACAATAAAATCTGGACCGTTGGTTCCATAGGACACATGGCGAAAGATCATTGTTTCGCTGAATGGAAAGTCAAAGGAGCAAAGTTCTCGTTTGATTGGCGAGTGGTCATATCTCATGGTCACATCGTCGAAGTCTTAACAGAAGGAGCTAATTGGTAAGCTCCATCTCGGCATTCGCAACTTGGAGTATCGAGACCTTTCATCACAGGAATCGCAATATGCAAGATCACGAAAAGATCTGGACTGTCAGATCACCAAGGATTGTGGACCGTTGATCAGGCATGAAAAAGGCTTGTGAAGTGGAGAAATCGTGATAAGATCTGGATCATTGATCCAAGAGGGACATGTGGCAAGGGATTAAATTTTTGCTGACTAGAAAGTCAAAGGAAGGAAATGCTCTAACCTTGCAACTCGCGATATGAGAAATCACGATAATGTCTAGTCCGTGGTCATAGACAAGGTCACATTGTCGAAGGCTTAAGGGAAGTAGCTAGCGGTGCTAAGCTCCATCTCGGAGTCTCAGTGATCGCGACTTGGAGTGTTGAGACCCTTCATCAAAGGAATCGTGATATACAAGATTGCGATGAGATATGGACCGTCGGATCATTGGAGATCTCGATCGTTGATCAAGCTCGATAAAGTTCATAAGTTCACGAAATACGAAGAACCTTTTTGCGCAGCCTGTGGTCATTTCCAGTGGTCACATGAGGGGAAGAAGCTAGCGGTGCTAAGCTCCATCTCAAATTCTAGGCAATCCCGACTTGGAGTGTCGAGACCCTTCATCAAAGGAATCGTGATATGCGAGATCACGATGAGATCTGGACCGTTGGATCATTGGAGATCTCGACCGTTGATCAGGCTTGATAAAGTTCATAAGTTCACGAAATACGAAGCACCTTTTGGCGCAGCCTGTGGTCACCGCCGGTGGTCGCGTGAGGAGAAGAACCTAGTAGTGCTAAGCTCCATCTTGGAGTCTTGACAATTGCAACTTGGAGAGTCGAGATGCCTCATCCCCAGATCCACGAAATGCGAGCCACAAAATCACCTTCTGAACAGGCGTGTGGTCACCACCTATGGCCACATGTGAAAGGAAAGGTGAAATGTGCCAAAGGCACGAGGCTCAATAGGCTCACTNAAAGTTCATAAGTTCACGAAATACGAAGCACCTTTTGGCGCAGCCTGTGGTCACCGCCGGTGGTCGCGTGAGGAGAAGAACCTAGCAGTGCTAAGCTCCATCTTGGAGTCTTGACAATTGCAACTTGGAGAGTCGAGATGCCTCATCCCCAGATCCACGAAATGCGAGCCAAAAAATCACCTTCTGAACAGGCGTGTGGTCACCACCTAAGGCCACATGTGAAAGGAAAGGTGAAATGTGCCTAAGGCACGAGGCTCAATAGGCTCACTGTGTAACTACTAGAAACGACTAACGGTTTTCTGCCAGAAGACTCGAAGAGACTTCAGGGTGATCGCCAGAGAAGATGAAGAGTCTCGAGGCATCTTGTAGTGGCATGAAGATTGTTCATAGAGGCTATTGACAAATGTAAGACTTTTGGATCTTAGAACTACAATAGAGGGAATGAGATCGATTGTGACAGAGAAGATGAAGAGTCTCGACTGCTGGAGAGGCTAAGGAATCTCAGCATAACACCCTATGATGATGGACGCATGGTTTTAACTACCAGAGAAGCTGAAGAGTTGAAATGATGATTAGGCAGAGCACTCGACATGGGGAGAGCATGCAGAAGCATTGTGAATAGAGGATACAGAAGATACACAGAGATCATAAAAACGCAGCATAGAGAAGAGAGTAGAGGGCGGTTGAGAGTGATGGAGGTGTGTAGAATGAGGCAGAGTGCAGCAACTAAAATGCACAGAAGAGGAATGGTGCATTGAATGGACGTGGCACACAGAGCATAAAAGGAAGAAGAATAGAAAGAGCAAGGATGTGTGCATGAAGACAGTGAGTCAGACAGAACAGGGCAATGTAGCAGAACAATGATGAGACTAGTAAGCCATTGATGAACATTATATCATTGTAATAATTTTTAGTAGCAAAGATTTATATTTAAGGGTGGTAGGGAGGTGCTAGGGAGGAATGTTGTCCTCATAGGTTCAAGTGGGTGCTTGAACATAGGGAGTTGTATCTTCCATCTGGTTGTAGCCAGAGAAACTAGGGTGGCAGGGTGGTGCAAGGGAGAACTGTTGTTCTCTGTTATACAGGTTGGTGCCTGTGTGACTCGATGTTGGTGCTTCCATCCAGTTGGTGCTGGAACACTTAGGGAGTTGTTTCTTCCTTCTAGTGGGTGCTAGAGAAACCAGGGAGTTGGTGCTTCCATCTAGTGGGTGCCAGAGAAACAAGAGATTTGGTGCTCTCAACAAGTTGCAGCTTGCAAAACAGAGGTTGTAGCCTTATTATGAGTTGGTTCTCATAAGTATGATAATGTACAGAATGTAAAGATTACTTATCATATAAAGAAGAAGAGGTTTTTACCCTTTATGGGTTTCCTTAGGAAATATCTGTCTCTGTGTATCTCATATGTGTGAATGATGTTGAATGTTCTATTGCTTACTTCCCTGCATTATTGTGATTCTCATTGATTGCTCTGTAAAGAGTTTAAAATAAGCATAATTGTTTAAGCACGGTAACAACTGATTCACCCCCCCTCTCAGTTGACCAACAACATGGTCTATCTGGACTACTATTTCCAAGCATAGAATAATAAGCGTCCCTAGTTTCTGAGCTTATACCATTCACTTAACTGGGCCATTCCTCCATAACTAATCATAGTGCAATCTAGAGAGAATGAGTCTGCCCTAGGGAATGTCTTTCTTTGATTGTTGAACTTGGAACATTCACCTCACTAGGTCATTCATTTGACACTAATCATAGTGAAACCCAGAGAGAATTAGTCTACCCTAGGGAATGACTATCGATACCATTTCTTATGGAAATTATTTTCTTGTACCAACCTCCAAAACAGACCATTCTTAGAAACTTCTCACAACTGTGAACTTCGAAAGAATGACTTCCTGAGGAGGCAGACCATTCTACTTAACCACTACTCAGAGTGATTTCCAATAAGAATGAATGTCAGATACCATTCCCCCACACTGGCCATAAGGGGAATCGTTGTCTATGGTACATCAACAATCTATCAGACTATTTTCATTACGAAAAATGATTGTCTGATCTGGACCATTTTCTGAACTGGAAAATGCATGCCTGTCAGAAATCTTGAACCACTTCCCGAAGTAGAAATGAATTTCCCATCCTGAACCATTTTCTGAACTATAAAATGATTTTCCATAAATCAATAACATATTAGTGCTCCCTCCCAACCTGGGAGTAATTACTTCCTTTTCCAATAAGGAACTCATCTCCATGAGCCCCAACTTGTATCTTAAGTATGCAAACTTTTATCTTAGACAAAGGCTTTACCAAAATATCTGCTATCTTCTCATCTGTGGGGATATACTAGAGAAGATATTCTCTCTTATATATTTTATCACAAAGAATATAATGCTTGATCTCAATGTACTTCATCTAGTAATGGAACACAGTTTCTCTGAAAGCTCCACATAGCTTTGATCATTATAATATATCATGGTCAAATTCAACACATGATCAAATGGTCCAAAAAGCAACTTATTGCTTCTGTACAAGCATCACAAGATGCAATATAATCTGATTCTATAGTGTTGATGGAAACAAAAATTGTGTTTCCTACTATCTCATGACATCGTGGCAAAGCTCAAAATGAAACATATCCAAGTACCACTTCTTTTGTCATGTGCACTCCTTGCCCAATTTGAATCGATAAATTCATGCGATTGTATGTCGCAATTTAAACATCCCAGAAAAACAAATATCGGGATAAGTATTCTACAAATACATTAACGAGCCAATCAATTGTCAATACAGAGACATGTCTACTGGTTTAGAGTCGCTTCAACTTATTTAGATCTATTATCATAGGATTTAGCCATAGATTTGCAATCCATCATCCAGACTTCTGAGTAACCATTATGATACACTTTCTCTATCATAAGAATTTTTTTTTTCCCATGCTTCTGTTGTATATGGGATACTCTGCATCAAGTTTCTTGAATCCATACAAGGTCTTCTTCCATTTGCATACATGGGTCTCTTTCTGGTGTAATATTCTTTCTCAATTTTCTTTATTGAAAAGAACAACCTTTTACATGCAAATTTCAATCCAAGGATATTGCAAGAGGTATATCTGGTTTACTGGAACAAGTTGTCATCATAGTCTTCTCCATGTTTCTAGAATAACATGAATCTTGCAATGCTTCCATTCATAAGTATTTTTCAAATTTTTCCTACATACACTATTATTCATCACAACTTCCATTTCTTTTGCTTGATTGCTTCTAATGGGTTCAAACCAAGATGGTAGTCTTATGATTTTCAATATAATAACTAGTTGTTCTGTCTTTTCTTTCTTTATTGGAATGTTCATGTTCTTCCTTAGCTTTTGGGTCCATGGATTCTTCTATAGATTCCATGCCCTTTCTTCTTGAATATTCCAACTTCTTTCTTTCATTATAGGAACATGGATGCAGATGGAAAACCAAGGATACTTAAGGCTTATTTTCAAAGAAAATTTCTTCTTGAGTTAAATTGAACACGTGTTGCTTATCATGGCTACTAATTTCAATGGGGAACATGGATAGATACTTTTTAATCTTCACAGATTCTTCAATGGATCATATCATTTAGGATTAACTCCCTCCTAGCCATGGCTTCATGCAAGAATACATGCTATTCTTTTGGAATTATGTAATCAACTCCCTCCATCTAAGAGAGTTCATTCTTCTGTTTGCATCCTTATTGCCTTCTACAAAGTGTCACAAGTTGTATTCTAATTTCCTCTTGATTACTGACTTCTTTCTGAATTAAATCCTTCTGGGTCTCTTCAAGTTTGATTATGATTTCGGCCTATCTCACAGTTGTTACTTATATAATAGATTCCTTAGGGATTTGTCAACATACTTCATCTTCTTGTAGTCATTGTAATAGAAATCCTTATCTTGTTATTCTTCCATAAGTATTGTTTCATTGACCATATTTTATTGACTAGAAATAGATATGCATGATATGTACAGGAATTATGTAAACATTGTATGTACAAGAACTATGTTATAGAAGAATATCGTTACCTTGACTAGAAGAAGAAGTTTGTTTTATCCTACTTGGCTTTCTTTGAGGGTTCCCTTTCTTTGGAAATTGTTGCTTCATATGTTTCCTTCCTTTCCTTTAACTCCGGATAGTGGTTCCTGTAGTGACCATATTTTCGATAGTTGAAGCATTGTATTTTTGACATATCATTTTCTCAATTTGGTTTCCTCCTTAATCTAAACTTCCTCTTATTCTTGAAATTCTTGAATTTTTCTGTGAAGGATTGATCATCATATTTATTTTGGTATTTCTATTTTGCATTAATCCTTGATTCTTCTTGTGCACAATAAGTATAAAGTTCTTCAAATGTGGGATACTCCTTTCTTGTGTTCATGCTTGCGGAAAATTCATCCCATGCTTTGGGAAGGCCATTGAGTATTATATTTACTTGTTCCTTTTCTAAAATGATTTCTTCAATAGATTTTAGTTGATATCTTAAATGAGATATTATTACAAAGTATGATGTTATTCTATCATCATCATTCATTTTCATGTCATGAAGCTCATTCTTCAGACTCATTACTTGTCCAATGTTTCTGACTGAGAAGAGGTTAGTTAGGGAATCATACATCTTCTTAGATTAGTCAATATGAGATATGTACGGTATCAAGTGGTATATTTAAGAGTCCACTATGATACTCATATCATTGATGTCATTGTCCTTGAACTTCTCTATAACTACAACGTTATGAGGTTATTTCTCTTTTCCCGCTTCAAACTATGGTTCCGATATCCAACACTTTATTATTGGAAAGGATGAGGTTAATCCTTGTATTCCATGATCTGAAGTTAGAAGCCCCTTCTAACTTGTTTTCTGACTTCATAGAGTAGGTCATGACTTCTTTGACTTGGTCAACCTTTGAATTTGACCAAAAAATCAAACTTGATGTCTTGTCTTGCTGAGAGTACCAAAAGGTGCGCTAGGATAGGCTGCACTAGGATATCCATAAATTAGGTTAATATCTTCACTTAGGGTGCCTTAACAAGAGGGTTAGGGTTTTGTTGTTGCAACAAAACTTTGACTGCAACTGCAACTATATCTGAGAAAATCCTCCCAATCTATCTTCCAACGGTTAGACTATCAGAAGATAGTGTGGGCTCATAACCTATTATAATAATAGGTGTGCTCGTTTCACCATATACAATATAGAAATAGTGTCACCCAACCATCAACACAAAGGCCACCCCCGAGCACCTTAACCCTGAAAAGGAGAATAACTCTAGAAGTAAAGAATAGAACTGATATCCAATTAAGGTAGCATACCTCTCTCTAGAGCTAGTGTACCAGGAAGAAACTCCAAACCATAACTAAAGAGAAATTCCAGGCCAAAAATAAAAATTCCAGCTGCAACTCCTCTCCAGATTTGTGCACCATTAGTCTTATGTAGTTGTGAGAGAGAATGTGTACAAATGAGCTCTATAACCATCTATTTATACTACTCCAAGTCACCTAATTGGGATGACTTTTCTTCCTAAAGGAAAATAACTTAATAATAAATATTCTCTTGAGCTAACTTGTCTCCTAGAGTTATTATCCAACATTTTATGGTTTCTCTTTCTTCCCATAATATTATAGTCTTGTCATAGGTTACATGTGGAGGTTAATACCTCCCACATATACCATAATATTAACACCCCAACTAACGTATATGAATCCACAAGGATGGTTCCAAGGTGTCACTCATCTTCCTAAACCAGTCAACACTTAAGCTCTCACTGACTTCTTAACACACAAAACAATCCAAGTACACCAAATCTCTTCTATCCATATTGCACAACCTGATACAATGGAACCCATTCTCTTCCGCACAGTCCCTCAGGTTTTTCACCTCCCAGGGATCCAATGCATCTAGTCAAGAATATTCATGCTAGGACTCACAATATTCACAGTTGTGAGCACAACTTAACACATGCCAATGCATCTCAAACATGTAGGAATTAATTCATGGATGGAATACACCAAAAATAATTACAACCAATAAAACAATGGCTCCTCTCTAACAATTCATTTTTTCCTTCCCAAGACAAGATCAAAATTGTAAATGTGTTGAAGCACATAATAGATCTAGATAGGAAATACCACACACATTTGTAGAGAGAAATTGAGAAAGAAGAAGCAAGAGAGAAAGAATGGAATAATTATCATTAACCATATTCCACACTCAAAGAGTGAATAATTTACAATAGATATATGCTACATGAGTAACTAATGCGCCATAGTAGTGATCTAGAGAGATCTAGACACCCACTGACAGACATTGGAGTGAACTGCCACCTAGTCCTAGTTAACTGATCCATGCAATCATTATTTGATTGGACACGTGTGGAAGTGAGAGAGACACATGCAACTCTTGGTGATAAAACCGAGGTTTCCATGCATGGGTGACTTCCACTAGTCTAACTGAGTGTAATTGACTCTGAACCGAAGATCAACATCCTATTTTGTAGGGAAATATTCTCTAGAGAGAATATTCTCATCTAAGATATCGTTCTCAACATTGGACTATGAAACTTAGGAAAATAATTATAGGTGAGTGTGTAATATCTCCAACACCCCCCTGAACACTACTAGGGTGTGCATGATGAATGGGTCCCGACAACAAGGCCATGTTAGGTACCCATTGTACAATGCATATAAGAATGAAACATTGAAAAAACAAGGAAGTAGGGAAAACCTCATGGGAAACCCCCCCCCCCCCNTGCATAAAAAATAAATATGAGAAGGAACAAAAGGCAGTTGTTAAGAAACCATGTCCTTCACTTCAAGAAGACCTCGCAACTGTGCAAGTTTGTGCTATTTGAAGATTTTGTTGAAGATGTAGAAGTCTGCACAGATATGAAGGAGTATATGCACCACTGATATATCCAAAAATATCCACTTTCTCTTCTTGTAATGAATAAGATCCAAATAAAGTTTGGATGAAACTTTGAAAACCGTGCGGCCGTTTTCAGAAAAACGCAGAAATTTTGTTGGTTTCAAAACGATCATAAATTCACTTCCTGGAATCCGTTTCGGACGATTGTTTTTTTGAAATTGGATATTTTCCAGAGGGGAATTCAAATATCCAATTTTTTTCTACAAATGTTTATCAACAAATATCATAATTGAGTCTGATGTGCGCGAATCCCTTTTTGTCTCCTGAGATGCATGCATGGTGCATGCAAAAGTATCTGCATGTGACTCCTGAGATACATGCCATATATCTTCCACATGAAATTTAGAAAAAAATATGAAATGGAGTAGACATATGTTGGATTACTGAGAGGGGGGGTGAATCAGTAATAACGTAATTATAATCCTTTTTCTTCAAATGTTATATCAATGTAGAATTATTATCCAAAAATGAGCAGTAATAAATAAACAATCACACACATGAACAGTACACCAGTGTTTTACGTGGAAACCCAAATCGGGAGAAAAC
>JASDQU010503733.1:11893-55296 GCA_032191745.1 Picea mariana
TGCAACAATTTTCGTCAATAATTGTTTTTATAAATCAAGACTGAGAACTTTTATCCACAATTAAGAATGTATAACCATGTACAAGATTTCAATAATCTCGAAAAACAGAAGTTTGATTGAGAGTACAGGCTATGTCAATATTTCAATAATGTTGAAAAACAGAAGTTTGATTGAGAGTACAGGCTATGTCAATATTTCAATAATGTTGAAAAACAGAAGTTTGATTGAGTACGGGGATGTCTTTAGTTTTTAAAATGTAACTTCAAAATAATTTGTTTACGTCTTCAAAATAATTTTTTTTTTTTTCCAGGTTGGAATTTCGCGCTGAAAACCCACTCCAGATACTTCCTCACATAGTGGTTGATATGGGAGTGATAAAGTTTCGCAGCCCCAAAGGACATAGGTTTCGAACTCTTGACCTCTCCTCAAACTAAAAGAGTGTGCATACGTCTTAACTAATTATGCTATTCCATGAGACTAACTTCAAAATAACTTGCTCACATATTTGTCATTGGGCAAAGGCTGATATTACACTTTCAAGGTTATATAAAAATCGCTCCGTGTCTATAACGTATAGAAATTACTAATCATAAAATTAACTGGTGCTAAGATGATTTAGAAATTACCTGGTGAGAAGATAATTTAGAAATTGGAGACCTATTAGAATGGATGGGCTGGATTAAACATATTTTATAAAAAATTACAGTTATTTAATTATTAAAATCTAAACTTTACCGAGATGTACATATCTGACCTTTTTAGATTTGAATTTATGACTTCTAAAAAACACGTTTTATTAAGACAAATAAAAATTATTTCATTATTAAAAAACATTAAATTATTTATTTATTATGATTTTTAATTTGATTAAAGAAAGGAATTATTTGTTTAACATGACTATGAACATCGCCATATTACAAATATTGGAATGTCTATTGACCTATGATCTTTATGTATTTATAAACATGTTTTGAAACATTTAAATATTATTATAAGTTTGAATTTGTCATTTAATATAAGTTTAGAATTTAATTTTAGGAAAAAAACGTTATTCATACTTTAATAATATTAGATCTGGTCACCATCATTAAATTTTTGAAGTATAAGACACTTGGAATTGTCTACACATCAAAGAAAGAGATTTTTTAATCTCATTTCGTTACATATGTCCAATACTCAACTTGCTATTTAGAAAATACATAAATTTTAATATAACATTTAAGTTTTACAATAAATCTTATTATTTTAAGTTCAATAAATAATAATAAATATTTGAATATGGAAAATAATTACACTAAATTAAAAGTACAAAGAAAGGCCTAATTTACACTAGAGAAGAATCATTCGGAAAAGTAATGAACATTGCGATAATATACAATGGTAGATCTTTCTTTGGCTACTCTATTTATGCTTATTTTCCTCCCTATATTGTTTTTAAGTCTATAAAGCCTACTCTCTTTATATGCTTCGTTATATTGTTTTTAAATCTATAAAGCCTCTTTGTGTATGGTTACCATTTTTATTTTGTTTTAAGTATTTAAATATTATTTAGATAATTTTTGTAAGAGATAAAAGTATGTTTACAAATTTTTATTTTGATTCATGAAAAAAATATATAAATAATTCTTATACATTATGATTAAAAAAATTCTATTATTTATATACTACTAAAATATCGTCCAATACCATATATTATTAAAATTACTACTAAAATATCATCCAATACCATATATTATTAAATGTTTATAAAAAACATCTCTATAATCATGCAACTCTATATACTAAAATATCATCCAATACCATATATTATTAAATGTTTATAAAAAACATCTCTATAATCATGCAACTCTATAGTCATGATTATTTTGTATAAATTCAACATTCAGAAACAACAAAATAAATTGTTTTTTCCATTTTTTCTTATAATTTATAATATTAATGATAAACATACGTAGGTTTGTATAGGAATTGGATTAATTGCTTTTACATTTTTTCTTGTAATTTTTTATATTATTGATCAACATATGTAGCGTTTGTATAGGAATTGGATTAAAATTTTAATACATAGAGCTTGTATAAGAATTTGATTAAAATTTTAACACATCTTTTGTTTATTCTTCAATACCCTTTGCTATCTATCTACATACATTTAGAGAGATTGTCATATGTATAACATTCTTTTCTTAGAATTTTGTATAAGGAAATGTTTACTTTATTTTTATAGGTATCAACATTATTTTTATTGTAATTTGGTTTTGAATTTAGAACATAATATCTAATTATCTATTTACATTGTATTTAGTGTTACAATTTTATTGATTTCTTTGTTAGAGTGAGAGAGAAAAATATAAACCAAAATCAATACAATTTTACAACTTGAATATTCTCTATATTTTGTATTCTTTATTTTGTTAATTTTTTTTGAATTACATTTCTCATGAATATATAAAAATAAAACACCAAAATAAATAAGTATGTTTTTTTAAGAAACTTTGAATTTGAAAAACCCTCAAAGAAATCAATATATTCATTGTTCATATGATCCCAATGAGTAGTTAATCCTAGGTTGATTAGGATTCCTATATTAAAGGTGGTTTTTGAAAATGAGAGAATGATTTTATCAACACATAATGTGAGCTAATTCACTTATAAGTTGTTGTTATATGATTTAGATAGACACAAATTTAATGATAATTGCATTGATGCCAATAACAATTTATTCTAAAATAATACAATACATTAATTTCAAGAATGGTATAAGTGTATTAGTTTCAATAACAATACATTGTAAATTGATTATGTTCATTCATTTCAAGAATAGTACATGTGTATTAATAATAATATAAATGTAGCATTCTTCATCCCAGTTGAGGTCCATTATGTGTGGAATAACTTACAAAATTAAAATTTCTAATAACTAATTCTTTTCGTGTAGCTTATCAACTACAAATTAACACCAATTTTCACTATTGTCTGTTACCATTTATTAAATGTATATCCATCAATCTAAAACATACATGAAATGCATCTAAAAACTCATTACAACAACATATAAATCATTCTCAATTACAAAGTTAATGCACAACAAATAAACTCATAATACAACAAAAACAAGATAAAACATTTTTCTTTTATAAATAGTTTTGTAGCTAGTTTCTTGGGATGGACGTTCCACCCAACCATAGAATTATTGTTCCAAATCTCAACAAGAAGTCATCCCCAAGCTAGGGCCAACAATCCACAAAAGAGGGTGGTCTCTCACTTTCCCCTCACAGCTCAAAAATCCCACAACCCAGTGGTATTCTCCTACATATATCTTGATTTTCCACCATATATCTTCCTCTTGACCTTCCCAACCCAAGGAATGTACCTTTTCACTGATCTCATTCCCTTGGGCATCATATTCATTTGTCAAGGTCTTCTTTGGCACACATATCCATGAATCTCTCTATTAAGAACTCAAGTGAACTCACTACTATGAAAATTGTCAGCAAAAACAATAGAAACATGTGTTGTTACAGTGAAAATCATACAAGTTTTAACTCTTCAGGCATTAAAGACCCGGTTGTTCAGTATTTAGATCCAAAACGCTCCAAAACTACTCCAACATTCTCTACAATTCACCCTCCATGGATGTTCTCGCTCCAAGCTCTCTTTATTTGTCTCTACTTGCTATTCATGCACAAAAACTTGACTTTGTAAAAATCTTGTTTCTTCCCATATGAATTTCCTCCCTTTGGATTCCTCTTTTGACTCACACATTTCCCTAATTTGGTTGTACTTAGACCCCACGCTCCCAATAACTATGGAATGTGACTTCTCACACCCACCCTCTTATATACATTCAATGAATGGTTTTGGGAACACTCTATCAGAAAAATAAAGTTTAATACATAATGATAATAAAATTCAAGAATGTGGGTGGAATTAATAGACATGGGTAATTCCACCTTGGACCCCTCTTGGTCATTATCCTAGACTCTCCCCTCTGTTAAGAACCTGAATAGATCTACAAATATAATCACCACAAATACTGAATACAAAATAGATCCATAGAGCAAGATAGAAGAAACCACACTTTATGATTACCAAACCCTTGAGGTAGGGCAACACCATACAATGGATCCTATTATGGAAGGGATCCTCTCATGTTCACTTGCCTCTTCGAGGGGGCATCCTTCTATTGAGCTTAAGCTCCAAATACAATACTTCTCTCATGTCTCATTACATTGCTTGAACCCCTTTATATAGTGCTACCATCACCTAAGAACATTCTAGAGGAGGAATCTTCTAGAAGTAGAATCTTCTAAGAAGTCCTCTTACATTTATTATATCTAATTACCCATTTATTATATCTAACTACCATAGTGGGCCTTATTTAATAATATAGTGGACCTAGTCCTCCTTACATTGAATGGTCTCCACTATCATCACTATGGGCCCTCTGGGCCCCTCCACTACCTCTCTAGCTACCTTACATTTCATCCCCCTTATGAAAGCATTGTCCTCAACGCTTGATGTACAACCATATACCAGGGTCCCATGGATAATTGTGGACCATAATGTTGAAGAATACTGAAGAACCAAAGTCCCATGTAGAAAGGAAAGCCATTATGCTGAAGTAGTCCAACCGCCATTGTAAACCAGGGTCACATGTCCAAGTGCTCATGTCAACTCCACACAGAAGATATCGACACCCAATAACCAACTGAAAATGATGCTCCCAATACTGACACTTATCATGTGGATCCAAATAAGAATATTCATCCACATAGTGGGAGAGGATCAAAGATGAATCTGGAAGAAACAATACCATTGTAAAATATGCAGACTGAAAGCTGGTAACTAGCTTCTGATGTGGGACATTGATGTTTTCTATAGAAGGTGGAGTAGAGTCATCAAATAAAATATGGAAGTGGTTGTCATCCCGAAAATGACAACTATCCATATACCAATCATCACAATTGGCCTCAAAATCATACCAAGCATATATTTCTTGATTATATTCATCCCTGAGGCACTCCATAAGAAATCTCTCCTGCATGTTATTCAATGAATCTTGAATACTACGAAAACTATCATTGAGGCCATTTATGAGGCTGTCTGTGAGGCCATGTACAAATGCATCCAATCTGTCATCCAATGTGTGAAACAATTGGGCTTTGAATGATTCAAAAATTTCTTTCAGGTTTTGAGAAGAAATATCCATCTGAGCACCCTATGAACTCTTCACTCCCTCAACCGTCATGAAAAAAAAACAAAAATAGACCCAATAAGTTACGGCAGAAAATCGCGGCTTTTTCTGGAAAAACCCTAAAAAACTGTTGAAGTTAAAATGCTCATAACTTCACTTCCCGGACTCCGTTTTGGCTGATTTTTTTTTGAAATTGGGTGAAATTGTGAGAGGAACTTAGATCTGTAATTTATTTGGGAAAATTCGGCCTCCAGATGCTATATAAATAAAAAATTCTCGCAGCCTTCACGAAAAAAATCTTGAAAATTTGCAGATTTTAAAACTTCAATATCTTGACTTCCCGGACTCTGTTTCGATCGAATTTTTTTTCCAACTTGTGTGTTTTTCTGAGAGGAACTCATATATACAACCCTTTTCTACAAATTTTTCACAAAAATATACCAAAAACTTCGAGAATTTCGCGGTCCTCTTTTTTTCTTCTCCGAAAAACAAACTGCAAAAATAAAAAATATTTGCCCACAATGTTTGCCCAAGGAAAGTGCTCTGATACCACTTGTTAATAACTTGAATAGATCTACAAATATAATCATCACAAATACTGAATACAAAATAGATTCATAGAGCAAGATAGAAGAAACCACACTTTATGATTACCAAACCCTTGAGGTAGGGCAACACCATACAATGGATCCTATTATGGAAGGGGTCCTCTCATGTTCACTTGCCTCTTTGAGGGGGCATCCTCCTATTGAGCTTCAACTCCAAATACAATACTTCTCTCATGTCTCATTACATTGCTTGAACCCCTTTATATAGTGCTACCATCACCTAAGAACATTCTAGAGGAGGAATTTTCTAGAAGTAGAACCTTCTAAGAAGTCCTCTTACATTTATTATATCTGATAACTCATTTATTATATCTAACTGCCATAGTGGGCCTTATTTAATAATATAGTGGACCTAGTACACCTTACATTGAATGGTCTCCACTATCATCACTATGGGCCCTCTAGGCCCCTCCACTACCTCTCTAGCTACCTTATATATGGTTTTGGGAACACTCTATCAAAAAAATAAAGTTTAATACATAATGATAATAAAATTCAAGAATGTGGGTGGAATTAATAGACATGTGTAATTCCACCTTGGACCCCTCTTGATCATTATCCTAGACTCTCCCCTCTCTTGTGGATTAATTTAACCCCCATATCTGTCCATGTCCCTTTAAGAATTGACATCATATTTTTATTATTAAAATTCATAAATGCGTTCTATATATACATCTCTTGGTCATAGCCACATATTGTATCTACATTAAGCATTAATTAAATTAGGGATTATAGTGGGGACATTACATTCCCCCTCCCCTACAATTGTGTGCCTTCATTGGTGCACGTTATGAAAATGCACACACACACATATAATTTTACATCATAATACTTTAAGAAGATACAATTCTATAATTTTACAACTCCAATAGTGGTTCCAACCATAATCTCTTATTCCTCTAAACCTATTGAACAAAGGAATGCACCATTGTTTATTAGGGCTAACCCTAAGAATGTACAATTCATTTATTAGGGATAACCCCAGGAATGTGACATTTTTTTATCATGGCCCCCAATGTAGTTGGCTAGGACTCTAAGATGTGCTTTTAGAACTCTAGTTGCTCAAACTGGAGTCTTACATTCTTTTTTATTCAAAAGTTTCAAGAATTTGTGAGTATTCTTCCCACATTTTTTCTTCATTCTCTCATGTAGCATATTCAGTACAATATCAATTCCATTGAACCTTTAGCAACTATTTGGATTTGTTCCTGAGTACTTTGAATTCTCAGTCTAGGATGTGTATCGGTTCCACCGGAAAAAAAATTCATGCTCCACCCAGATCACAATCTAATAAATTATGTGGTTAGGGCCAGACACATATTTCTTTAATAGTGACACATGAAATGCATTATGCACTCTCATAGATGTAGGAAATGCTATCATGTATGCAATGAGCCCTATCTTTTCTCAGATTTCAAAAAGTCCACAATATCTTGCTATCAACTTTGGGAAACTTCCTAATATTAGCAAACTTTTCTTTGCCTTTACCTTAAAAACACATGTTCGCCCACTTTAAAATCTGTAAACCCTCTATTCTTATATGCATGTATTTTCTTCCTATCTTGGGAAACCTTTAAATTTTGCTTGATCTTTTCCATTTTCTCTTTCATTTACTTCAACAAATATGGCCCAATAATTTATCAATATACTAGATTATCCCATCTCGTTGATGTGTTACACTTCCTTCCATACAATTCTTCAAACAAACTTATTTTTAATGAGTCCTGATACCCATTATTGTAAGAAAATTCCACTTAATGGATATAATACTCCCACTTTTATGGTTTATCTATCACATACATTCTAAGCATGTCCTCAATTATTTTTTTATTCCTCTCTGTCTGCCCATGTGACTCTGGGTGATACAATGGAATCATATTTAAATTTGTTCAAAATCCTTTGAACAAACCTTTCTAAAAATTGGATGTAAAATTTGCATCTCTATCTAAAACTATTTCTTTAGTCACTCCATGTAGCTTGGAAACTTCTTTCATGTAGATCTCTACAATATTTGTTGCCTTGTGTGTAGTTTTCATTGGAATAAAATGTGTTTGCTTAGTTAATTTATCCACCACCACCATGATGGATTCATGTTGCTTCATTGTTTTGTGCAACTTCATAATAAAATCATCTGTGAATACCTCCCAGTTCCATTTTATTATGGGAAATGATTGGAATAACCTCACTTGATGTCTATAATATGTCTTCACTTTCTTGCATTCTAGACATTTGGCTATGTAATTATCCACCTCTTTCATCATTCCTGGACAAAGGAGTTGGCTTCTTATTGTTGCAATTATTTTATAATATCCTGGGTGCCCAATATATGGCACATTGTGCATTTCCTTCAATGCTACATTTTTCATCTCATTGGAATTTGGAACATACACATTGTTTTTTTACATGATAATTCCATCTTCTTTTAGCTCATAATTTTTTTTTTTGCTGAAAATTACCTTGTTGTAATGTTTCTTTTATTTTCAAATATTGTTGATATGAATTTGTTGTTGCAATAATTTTATATTTCAGATCAGTTTGGTATATGCTAATGGTTCTGATATGCACTTCATTTTCTCTCTTGCTGAGTGAATCAACCACTTGGTTTTCCTTTCCATTTATATGCTTAATCTGAAAGTCATGTTCTCTAAGGAATTCCAACCATCTAGTTTGTCTAATATTTTATGTTTCCTATCCAAACAAATGTTTTGGATGACAATGATTTGTCCTTAGTTGAAAATTACTCCCCATGAGGTAATGTATTCACATTTTTTATGCATTTACAATTGCTTCTAATTTCAAATCATGGGTGTCATAATTCCTTTCATGCTCTTTTAACTTTATGGACTCATAACATACCACATGATATTTTTTTATCGAGGACTCCCCTAAGACCTTCCTTGCATGCATCAGTGCACAAAACAAAATCTTCATACATATATGAAATATCTAGGATTGGTGCACTTGTCAAGATGGATTTCATCTACTGAATTCTCTCTTCACACTTGGGTTTCCATTGAAATTTAACTCCCTTATTTTGCAAAGAAGTGATTGGAATTGCAATTTTTTAAAATCCTTTTATGAATCATTAGTAACAACTAGAAATACCGATGAATGATCTGACCTGTGTCTCATTCTTTACACTAGCCATCCTCTAATGGTCTCTATCTTCTCAGGATCCATTGCTATCCCTTTAGCTGAAATTATATTCCCCAAGTAGTGAATTTTCTTTTGATAAAATATGCACTTACTTAACTTATCATACAATTAATCATGTCTTAAAACTTGCAACACCATTCTTAAATGTTTATCATGTTCCTCTTCTGACTTAGAGTAAATTAGTTTATCATACAGGAACACAATTACAAACTTGTCCAAGTATTCCATGAACACTCCATTCATTTCCGTTAACACTCCATTCATTAGGAACATAAAAACAACTGGGGCATTTGATAGTTCGAATGGAAATACTTTGAATTCATAATTCCCATATCTTATCCTACATGTTTTCTTTATTATATGTTATTCCTTTATCCTCACTTGATGATAAAACGATCTCAAGTCAATCTTGGAAAATATTCTTGCACGTTTCAAGTTCTCAAATAAATCATCAATTATTGACAAAGTATATTTTTTCTTTATGGTGACCTTATTTAGTTGTCTAAAATAAATACACATCCTTAAGGTTCCATATTTCCTCTTTACAAAAAGAACCAGGGATCCCCATGGTGACACACTTGGACATATAAACCACTTCTTTAACAATTCTTCAAGATGCACCTACAACTCTTTCAATTATAGCATGCCAATTTTGTATGGTGTCTTTCACTCTAGGGAAGCTCCTAGCACCAAATCAATAGAGAAATCAAGGTCTCTCTTTCGTGGAAATCCTATGATTTCCCTAAAATCATCTTCAAAATCCATCAATACTGGATGGTCTTCAACACTTTTGACTTTATCTTTCGCAGTGTCTTCCATATGTGATGAAAAAATATGACATCCCTTCCTGAAATTCTTTTTTAACTACATATTTGAAATCTCTCTAACGAATACAACTCTTGGAATTCATTGAACCTTTCCTTATTTCCCTTCTTCATCAAGACATTTGATTTTCTTGTTGTAAGAATCTAGGACAATATGGTATTTTTCCAACTAATTCATGCCAATTAGATAATCATATGGACTCAATGTTATGATTTTTTACATTTACCTTTGTCTTGATTCTATTCATGTTTATCGAACAATATTTAACCAACTCATTGATCTTTATTTTATCCCATGTGGATAACTAAACTAACCAATATTTCATATGTTGACTGCTTTGCAAGTGAAATCTTTCAACAATTTTAGAGTTTATGTAACTATGGCTATCTCCATAATTAATTAAAATTGTTATTGGATGGTTATCACCTTCCAATTCAATCATGGGGCATTGATATTCTCCTTAGTTGTTGTCCAAGGCTACATAAATCCTGGATATGTTTTGATCTGAGAATATCTTTTAAACGACAATGGTTGAGTTATTATGCATGAGTTATTTTACCATTTAGGAAAATAATGAACGAGGAAGAATGAAAGAGGAAACATAGCATCTATTAAGCAATATACATATCTGAAAATAAACATGAAGAACAACAAACCATAAAAAGAGAAGTTGATAACGAAGTTTGACAATTTCTCCTACGTCTCCGGGCCTTTGTCTTAGTGGGTGAGGCTTTCTTCTTTCTGTTAAAAACATTAAAAGTACATCATAACAGTGCAAAAAAGGTTACAAAATGATCTGGTCTTATTCTACCAGATCTCAAGAACACAACAAAACTGATGGCATTGAAATCATATGAATGTAGCTCCTAGAAATGGCCTGCAAAGGTGCTCTCCTCAATGGCTTCCTTACAATAAAATGGATTTGGCTCAAAAATCCTTCTTCATTTCTCTCTTCTGAACACCTTCCTTGGCTTCAAGAAACTTTGGTTTATATAGAATTGAAGTGGGTAACAACCTCCCAACTTCTTCCCAATATCTGGCCTCAAAAAGGGCCCAAGATCCTCCAAAAATGACCAAAATCTCCCAATATCAAGCCAAAAATAAATAAAAACCATATAATATAGTGTAAAAACCATAAAATGGCATATAAATCAAGCGCAACCCATAAAATTTGGGCTCCTGGTCACTTGGCGCCCTCCATGTTGCCATGGTGCATTGGTATGGCCCTTAGCCCCTATCCCCTGGTTGCAGATATCACCATGTGGCCTTGTCCTTAATGCTCCATGCGCCCCATTCCTTATCCCTTTGGTCAT
Organism: Picea mariana; assembly: GCA_032191745.1. NCBI lineage: Eukaryota > Viridiplantae > Streptophyta > Pinopsida > Pinales > Pinaceae > Picea > Picea mariana. The sequence continues at coordinate 22,990 of JASDQU010503733.1, forward strand.
AGGCCTATGATTACACCCCTTGGTCGACGGGCTAGTCGAACTGATCAAGGATAACCCTTGAACTCCAAAGGAATAGTCCCTGGGGCATATGATAACGGTCACATGCGAATGCGTCGGGCTTAACACATATAACAAATCCTGCCAACACATATATCCATGGTCATATGTTGAAAGGCTCTATGGAGTGCATTGGGGGATGGGGCCTATCCCCAACCCTATCCTCCATCGACAGGACATAAACTGCAACATAAATATATATGAAAACATATGCTGGTAAGAACCATTGTATAGGAGGGTTGGTAGCCTGGCCTATGTGAAGACTCTATCACCCATGGAGGTCACAGTTCGAACCCGGTGGACTCCAAAATAATTTTTTCTAAAAACTTTGACCAATGAATGGGTGTCACGTGGAAGCCAATGAATGGTCCATGTGGCACCTTTACATTCACCCAAGTAAATTCAACATGTCAACATCCTATTCGACCAATTGTCTGCCTACATGTCTGTTGAGTCAACATCCAACTGTACCTGGCACGTCAGCCTGTGCCACATGTTAGCCTTGTAGTGGTACCATGTTTCACACCATGAATTGTCCAACTGTACCTGTCCAGTAAGTGCCAATGCACCCTTCCATGTCATCTATATGGTCGTATGACCTGTATAATCAGTTGCCACATCATCACTGTACGGACTATACAGTCAACATCTTTTTTTGCCCGTTTGACGAAACAAACTAACCACGATATATTTTGCATATGATGTATGTTTTAACCCATTCAAGTTGATTTGGGTTCATTTTGATGAGGCCTACGCACACGTCCATTTTGAAGCCATTCTGAGCACTTTGAGTTTTAAGCCTTCGTGGAACTATTTTGGTTCCTAGATCCAATTTTGGATCACACCTCCCCACTAAAGACCTTTTGGTCCTCCAAAAGGTTACTGACCAGTCATCAAGTATGGGATAGTCCACCCCACTTGTTATCTATCTTTAAAATCTATCCCGTGCACCTGTCTCATCAATATCAACTGTAAAACAATCAAGATAATTGACAACATTTTGTTATCCATTTGTACCCTATCACATCTTATTGAATCCACCATCATCCATGTTGACAACATTACTAATGATAACATCAGAAATGCGACTACAAATGAGCTAATATGTTTGTAATACTTGCACAACATTATCTTATCTTGAAACAAAGTGTGATTGATCTTCCATTCTACAATCATCTCGTGTTCGATAAATTACTTGATTTGAAAAAATTATAGGTGTGTTTCTTTCTTTATTTGCCTTTCTTAATTGTTCCATTGTTTGAAGAGATTGATTTTCCTTTAAATGATGAGCATGAACAACATATTCTTTGCATGCTTTGATTAAGTGATATTGATTATGTTCACTGTAGAAGATTGCTTTGCGATCATACAAATAAGGAATTCCTAAGACCATTCCACATTCATTGAGTGGCACCACACCACATGCTACCTCGTCCACCAACTTAGATGAAATTGAAAATTTTAATGTGCATTTATTTGTTATGTGAAATTGTTGATTGTTTCTTATCCATTCAAGTGTGTAAGGCTTATGGTGCATATGAGTGTTTAATCCCAATTGTTTAACCAATTCCTCTGAAATCAAGTTAGATTGAGATCCACTATCTATCAATGTGTCGATCTTAGTATGCCTCATTATGACCCTTATGTGAAACAATTTACTTCTAGAATCAAATCCATCACCAATTTTACCTGTCAAGCCAACCAATGAGACTTTAGATTCATCACCTGAATCCGATCCCAAGTCTATTGGTCGTGTTGCTGCTGCAACTGTTTGCCTCCCTTTCCTTTCTTTGAACCAATTTGGTCTCTTTTTGGGATGCAATTTCCATCAATGGTCCTCATCATGCCCCTCTTTCTTGCAATGCTTGTAAGAGGGATTCTCTTCCTTTCTTGCCACTGAATTTTCCTTATTTCCATTCCAATTCCTTTTATCCTCTTTCCTTAAAGATGATTCCCCTGATACACCAACTCTTGTTTTCCCTGCCTCGATGTATGTTGCTTGAACAAAAACCTCATCAAGATTAGTAGGTCCAAACATAAATACAATGTTTCAACTATGTGCAGGTAAACCTCCTATATATTTCATAAGATTTTCTTGGGTATGTAAAGGGATATCTAACATCAATGCCATTTTTTGAAATCCATCTGTGTATTCTTTCACTGTTTATCCCTTTCTTAGTTTAAGACCTTGCCATTCAATTAAGTATTTCTCTTTATAACCCAAAGGATAGAATTGTTTTCTAACCGTAGAAATAAAAAATTTCCATGATGGAAATACATTACCCACTTGTTGCATGACATTTTGCAACTTGCTTTGCTACCATATGAGTGTTGTGCCTGAAAGTCTAAGAGAAGCCAACTTGATTTGAATTGCCTCATCCTTGATTTGTTGCACACTGCAATAAACCTCCATCTTTCTGACCCAATTATCAAGTCTCTCTACATTGACTTCATCATCATACATGTGTAATTCAAATTTTACATCAAGCTTAAGTAAAGGCATTTCTTGTTTATGTTTATATACATGTTTTCTTGTAATGGATTTAGAACTTGAACTTGAAGAAGAAGAAGATGATGGAGAACAAGGAGGTGAAGGAGGAATTTGAGGAGGATCCTCTTCTTCTTCACTTCTAACCTTTGAATATTCACCTAGATTTGGTCTCTTTCGCTCCAAGTAATCCTCATAAAGAACCTTCATCATCTTTGACATGGTGAAGAAAGTTTTTCTAAACTCTTTCTCATAATGAGAAAGTCCCTCTTTCGATGCCATCTTGTCACTTTCAGAAGTTCTCTTTCTCAATCCAATCTCAGGATTCTCTTCAACAAGCTCACCTTCACCATGATTCAATTTTTCCCTAGTAATAATGCAAACTCAAAAACCAACTGTCAACTAGCTCTGATGCCACTTGATCCGAAAAAGATCTTTTAAACGACAATGGTTGAGTTATTATGAATGAGTTATTTTACCATTTACGAAACTAATGAATGAGGAAGAATGAAAGAGGAAACATAGAATCCATTAATAAATATATAGATCTGAACATAAACATGAAGAATAACAAACCATAACAGGAGAAGTTGATAATGTAGTTCGACATTCTCGCCTACATCTCTGGGACTTTGTCTCATTGGGTGAGGCTTTCTTATTTCTATTAAAAACTTTAAAATTACATCATAATAGTGCCAAAAAGTTTACAAACTAATATGGTATTCTTCTACCAGATCTCAAGAACCCAAAAAAACTGACGGCACTAAAATCAGATGAGCGGAGATCCTAGAAATGGCCTGCAAAGGTGCTCTCCTCAATGGCTTCCCTGTAATAAAATGACTTTGGCTCAACAATCCTTCAACATTTCTTTGTTATGAACACCTTCCTTGGCTTCAAGAACCTTTGGTTTATATAGACATGAAGCGGGTAACAACCTCCCAACCTCTCCCCAATATCTAGCTCAAAAAGGGTCCAAGATCCTCCAAAAATGACCAAAATCTCCCAATATTAGGCCAAAAATCAATAAAACCATATAATATAGTGTAAGACCCATAAAATGGCATATAAATTAGGCATAAACCCTAAAATATTGGCTCCTGTTCACTTGGTTCCCTCCATGTGGCCCTAGCTTGCTGGTGTGGCCCTTAGCTCTCGGCCCCTAGTCGCAGATATGGCCATGTTGCCCTGTCCTTAATGATCCATGTGCCCCATTCCTTAGCCCTCTGGTCATAGGCCTATGGTTACACCCCTTGGTCGATGGGCTATCCTGATCAACCAAGGCTAACCCATGAAATCCAAAGGAATAGTCCATGGGGCATATGATAACGATCACATGCCAATGCTTCGGGCTTAACACATATAACAAATCCTGCGAACACATATATCCATTGTCATATGTCAAAGGGTTCTATGGAGCGCGCCGGGGGATGTGGCCTAGCCCCAACCCTATCCTTCACCGAAAAGACATAAACTACAACATAAATATATATGAAAACATATAGTGGTAAGAACCACCGTATAAGCGAGTTGGTAGCCTGGCCTATGTGAAGACTCTGGCACCCATGGAGGTCACAGTTTGAACCCGGTGGACTCCAAAACAATTTTTTCCAAAAACATTAACCAATGAATGGGTGCCATGTGGCAGCCCATGACTGGGCCACATGGAACCTTTACATTCACCCAAGTAAATGACATGTGTCAACATCCTATTCGACCAATTTTATGCTTGCATGTCTGTCCAGTCAACATCCAATTATACCTACCACGTCAGCTTGTGCCACATGTCACACCCTGACTCATCCACATGTACCTGCCAAGTCATCTCCAACACACCCTGCCACGTCAGGTGTATGGTTGTACAACCTGTACAATCAGCTTCCATGTACGCACTGTATGGACTATACAGACTATACAGTCAGCATCTTTTTTTTCTTGTTTGACGAAACAAACAACCTGTGATATCTTTCGCATACAACGTTCGTTTGAGCCCGTTCAATTTTTGTTGGGTTCATTTTGATGAGGCCTACGCACATGTCGATTTTCAAACCATTTTGAGCAGTTTTATTTTTAGGCTTTCCTGGACCGATTTTGGTTCTTGGATCCAATTTTGGATCATGTTTCCTCCCATTAATTCCACTGTCGCAGCCTCTTGAATGTTGTGGATAGTCCTCATTATTTCTCCTTTGTGAGGGTAGTTGATCCAGGGGATCAATCTTTTCTCAAAAATCAAAGTGCTCGGTATTGCTTCAAAATGGACACATGTGTAGGCCACGTCATCATGAACCCAATGCAACTTGAACAGGCTCAAATAGACATCATATGCACAAGATATCACGTTCTATTCATTTTTCCAAACAAGCACAATTTTGTTCACTGTACAGTCTGTACAGTGATGATGTGGCAGGGTGCAGAACCACACATGGCAGGTGACGTGCAGAGTGATGAGTTGGGATGGGCTGACATGGCAAGATCATACAAGCTTGGTGGCAGACAAGTGGATGAATTTGGTTGTGACAAGTGCCATTTTTGTGGGAAAATGTTATGGTGCCACGTGGCCTAGTCGTGGGTTGCCACGTGGCACCCCTCCGGTGGTTGGAAAGTGGTAAAATTTATATGACTCCATAGGAGATGAACCCATGACCTCCTGGCGAGGTAAATCTTTGGCAGGGCCAGGCTAGCAGCCCACCCGTGGTGTTACTTAACCATTATGGTCTGTTTTAAATATTTGAATTTCAACTATCATATGGTTGGCAGATTAAGGGGTCGGGGCTAGGCCCCAGTCTACGGTCCACATTACATTCCATATGAGCTTTGCAATACCCTTTGGCATGCATAAGTTTTTTGAATGGAGTTTAAACCCCGGTCACCACACTGTTTCATATCACTCTGCCATGCGACCATAATTTTGGCGTGATGTTGATACCTGGTGCTTAGCTCGGAAGGTATTATCCCCTGATCGCATTTGTTTTACCATATGACCATACACTAGGCACGGAGGAGCTAGCCATTGGAGCATGCAACAGATAGGTCGTTGACCACATGGGGCCATACGATTGAGTTATCCGTCGGGAAAAGGGGCCAGTGCACTAATTGTCTTACAATTTCGCCCATTTTGCAGGAATCGTTGCATGTGTTGGGTTTTCGTGCAAAAAACACATAGAGGCCAAGTTACTCTATCAGTGGGTGAGTTTTAGTGAGCAGGTACATCAAGCTTGAAGGGGAAAACTTCCAGGAGGTGAAAGTTTTTCATTTTTTGGCCAAACCAAGTGTCGAAAAAGCCCGGCTAGGGGTTTTTGGACGTTCTTAAGCTATTGGATCCATTTATATTGTATTCTGAGAACTGCAAGATCACATTTTTAAGCATAATTAAAATGATCCAAGGGAAGTTGGACTAGGATAGGTATACCAAGATATGGGTGAACTCCTTTATAATTTGTTGTGTTATGTGTTCATTATTGATGGTTTTTATATGTCTGATATTTATCTCATGATTAAGTAAAAAATCATTGAACTTATGTGTTAGTAACTTGATCCAATTACCCAAACACATACCATTTACAAACCTGCAATTTAAAGGAAAACAAACCCATTTCTTTTTTAGATTAGTTGGTATCAGAGAATAGGTTTTTGAAGGCTTGATTTTTTGCAAGTTTTTTGTTTTTCTGAAGCTTACAAGGTTGAAGCTAACAAGAGGAGAAGGTCAACTTGTAGAGACAAGTTCTTAACTGTTAATAAGGAGAAATATCAAATCACCTCAAGCTTCAAGGAGATATTCACCAAGTATGGCTCATGAGGAGAGTCATGAAACTCTTCCTTCAGATGAGAAAAAGTTCAGAAACACTTTCTATGATATGAATGAGATGGTCAAGGTTTTGTTTGAAGAAAGAAATGAAAGATTGCAAGGTGAAATATCCAACCCTTCAAAGGGAAATGGAGACAGTGGTGATAAAACTCCAAAGGGAAATGGAGGGAGTAGTGATTCTCCACCTCCTTCACCTCCATCTTCCACCTCTTCCACCATTTCACAACCACCTCCAAATTATCCAAAAGAACATGGTAAAACTCCTTTACAAACTCCTTTACTAAAGCTTGATATTAAGTTTGAATTTCCTATGTACAATGGAGAGGTAAATGATGAGAAATTAGATAATTGGATTTGTCAAATTGAAGTGTATTGTAGGATGCAAAGAATAAAAATTGATGAAACTAAGATTCAACTTTCTTATTTAAGATTGGACAATGAATCACTCATTTGGTGGGAAGGAAAAACTCAAGAGGACATGAAGAAACATGGTAATTTTTTATCCTCCTGGAATGATTTTATTGTTGCAATTAAAAGACAATTTTATCCATTAGCATACATGCATAAATCTATTATGGTTTGGCAAAAATTTAGGCAAGCTAAAGGGAAAGATGTGCAAAGATTCACTCAAGAATTTAGGAGAGAACTTTGGTTTTGGGTATAGATTTGTATTCTCAAGAAACTTTACTCAAAGACCTTGGAGGTTTTCATAGATACTTGAGTTTTACACATGATTTTGGTCACTCTGGCGATGTCTATACAAGTGATGTATTCAGGCTCCCACAAGGACTTCTTTCTTGAGAAAAGTGACTATTGTCTTCTTCCAAAAAACACATTTTTAAGATGAGTTCGTAGGCTGCCTATATTACAGGGTGAGAAAATCCTTCATTCTCACAGGTAACCCAAACTTAGGGTGCGAACTATTCGTAGTATGCTCTATAGGTAGGGTGAGAACCTGTTTCAAAGCTTGGAAAAGAGAAGAGGTCATGAAGGTTTTAGAAGGGAATCTTGTAGAAAATGAGTTGGCATTCACATGGTTGGCATCCTACTGACTTCTCAGATTTAGTGGGATAATCCTCATCCATTTAACCATCTCTCCTTCTCCTATATATTGAAAGGTTTCTCATGGAAAAGGTTAAGCAAGATTGAATGAACAATTGGTGAAAGAATTGTGTGAAGGAATCTGCTTGGATAGAAGCTTGAAGACTCTATTTGGTCTATCAAGTTGTATTGGATCTTCTTCATGCAAGTGTAGAGCAAGTGTGTGTGTTGGAACCAAGGGTCATTGAAAGGAAGCTTGCAACATTAAGGTGATATGGTTGTATCTTCTACTTTCTTTCAATATAATACAACGACATGTCTCTTTCCCATAAAATCACTTTTGTTTTATTGCATAACTGATCCGGATTATTTTCGACATGAAATGAGAGCGGAGATATATCACAGAAATATTTAGAGATATTGCAAGAGAGACAACAATATAACATAGATAGAGCAGAAATAAAACAAGAGTCACAGATATACAGTAATACACGATTTCTAGTAACAAAATAAATGTACAGAGACTGTAAAATACAGAGTGAAAGACTCGCTAGAATGGTGGTAGCTTATCTCTGAGAAGAGATGTGATGGATACTTGCATCCATGAGAAGATGATTATTACAATGAGGCTCTAAGGGCCTTTTTAACATAAGTAAAATCCAAAACCCTAACCCTTGAAGATGAAAATCCAAAAGGTTTGTGGGCCCCGATGGGGGTAGTTGATACGTCAACTTCCCAGGGGTGTAACTTTTGCATACGATCTCCATTTGGGGCGCTCAATAGCTCATTCTAAACATCTATCCGAGAAATACAACTTTTGGGTGAGAAATATTGATCTATGATCCATGTTGCTCCCTATTTTCTAAAAAAACATCATTTAGGGCCTCAAAATGGCCTTGGAAGTTAAAAATTGCTAAAAATAGTAAATTACCAAAATTGCCAGAAACATGTTTTGGGCCAGTTGGGAGAAGGTGGGTGGCCACTGATATCCACCTGTATCAATCCTCCCTCCTTAAGAAGCAATGGTCTCCATTGCGTTGAGTTCCCGGGGGAGAGGGGAAAGCGATTGCTAAATCTGAATCTTGGTGAGCTGCTTGCCTTGCTGGAACCGTCGCGCTGCTTGGTTTGTTGAAGGTTGTCATGAACCTGTGGCTAGAAGGGTTGGACCTTTTTAACTAGTCTGGATACATGAGATGACTGTGTGAAGAAGGAATCTTTGTGCTTTGTTGCAACCTTGTCGACCTGCTTCTGGTGGATAGAAGGTGCTTGGGCCAAGGCTATAGTGGTTGCAGTATCCTTTTGTTCCCCTTTTGAACAGATTGTGGAGAAGATGAATTTTGTAGTATGAGATACTACCTTCCGATACTGTTTAGGTGGGACAATAGTTGGAACTACCTCTGGTATTCTGTAGAGATGAACCCCAAAGTAATAATGACACTACGGGGTCGAGACTCATAGATAGCATGGCGTTTCCACATATATGGCTGGTCTATAAAAACATCATAGACATCCAGTGGGGCAACATCACATAATACCTCATCCTTGAAGGGTTGTATGTCGTATGACAATCGACACTGTTGGTTGACATGAAGATCTCGTCCTTGGTGAAGCCACCCAATGCTGTATGGTTGTGGGTGTGGTGTTGTCGACAATCCCAACTGTTGGACGACCTCTGCTGAGATGAGGTTCTTCTGGCTTCTGCTATCAATAATAAAATGCACCGAGGTCCCCTTCACCCACATCTGTGAATGAAAAAGGCACTCCCCCTCTTCAGTATCTGTTGGTTCTTCTGGTTGAATTGTTGTGGTCGCGACAATAGCAGTGGGGTTTGCGTCGATGATCTGTCTTTTACCAGTATTTTCATAATCAGATTCTGAATCAGGGTTTGGATCCTTGTCTTTGATATCGGACATCAATGATTTTTTTGAGCGACATTCATTGGTGTTGTGCCAGGGGCTTTTGTGGAAATCGCACCATTTTTCGGTGTCCTTCTTTGTCTTCCCATGATCCTTCTTTACCTATGGCTTGGATTGGTTTTCAGAAGACTGTTTGTTAGGGATGTCTTTGTCATACTTTGGTTGTTGTGGATTTGTAGACCCGAACTCTCGTTTGTTCTTGTGCTTAAATTTCTGCTCGATTTTAACAGCATATCGATAAGAAGCACCGAGTGATGAGATGTCTAGAAAATCCATTTTAGTTTGGATGTATCTGTGTAGAGCCCCACGGTATTTCAGAACCAAATGTCATTCAGAGTCTTTGATACCCAGCTTGGTGCGTAAGGTGTGGAAGCTATTGGTGAACTCCAGAACTGATTGGCCCCTCTCTTGCTACAGTGTGGTCCATCTCATGTACTGGTCCTCATAGTTTCCAACAGGGTAATATTGTTCCTTTGCCGCATCCACAAAAAAATCCCAAGTGGGCTCGGCCCCATATATGCCAGACTCCTCTGTGGAACTCTACTCCCAGTAAGTTTCCCACCAATGTTTTACATGGGGGAGAGCCTTAAGGAGTGTGAAGGTGATCTTTTCCTTGTCGGAAAAATTATGAACAGAGAAATAACCTTTTAGCAGATTTAACCATTTATCTAGGGCATATGCATCTATTTGACCTTCAAATACAGGAATATCAAAATTAACCTGTACATTGAAAGGCGAGGTGCCTCCAAAGTGGCTGCTTGATGAATATGCACCTGATGCTATCAGGAGGCGTTGAAGGATGTGGGAAAAATTCTCCATCATTTCATCGCTCTGTCGCGTGAGAGCTTGTTCAAGCAACAGACTGATAGGATCGTCTGCTCCGTCGTTTTTATTTTCTTCCGCCATTGAGGGTTTCTTGGGTGTGCGAGAGAGATTGTCTTCAAGAGAGACAAGCTCGAGACCCAACTTTCTATACTCAGACCTCGTCGTGGACATGCACTGAAAACGATCAAGAGAAGCCTGCTCTGATACCACTGATCCTGATTATTTTCGGCACGAAATGAGAGCGGAGATATATCACATAAATATTTAGAGATATTGCAAGAGAGACAACAATATAATGGAGATATAGCGGAAATAAAACAAGAGTCGTAGATATATAGTAATACACGATTTATATTAAAGAAATAAATGTACAAAGACTGTAAAATATAGAGTGAAAGACTCACTAGAATGGTGGTAGCTTATCTCTGAGAAGAGATGTGACGGTTACTTGCATCTGTGAGAAGATGATTATTAAAATGAGGCTCTAAGGGCCCTTTTAACATAAGCAAAATCCAAAACCCTAACCCTGGAAGATGAAAAGCCAAAAGGTTTGTGGGCCTCGATGGGGGTAGTTGATACGTCAACTTCCTAGGGGCATAACTTTTGCATACGATCTCCATTTGGGGCACTCAATAGCTCGTTGGAAAGATATATCCGAGAAATACAATTTTTGGGTGAGCAACATGATTTAGGATTCATGTTGCTCCCTGTTTTCTAAAAAAACATCGTTTAGGGCCTCAAAATGACCTTGGAAGTTAAAAATTGCTAAAAATAGTAAATTACCAAAATTGCCAGAAACATGTTTTGGGCCAGTTGGAGAAGGTGGGTGGCCACCGATATCCACCTGGATCAATAACTCCTTGATCATATGCATAGGTTGACATTGAATGTACTTTGTTGTCTTAAATTTTGTTGGTTTGTGTTGTCTTGGACCTGATTTCACAAGAGCACTGAAGGAAAGAAGAAACAACAAAGACCTAAGGAAGCAATATAAAGGTATGCCACTCATTCCTTCTTATTAGTAGATTCAATGACTACAACTTAGGGAAAGAGTCATGTCATGTACTGTTTTGTTCTAGATCCAGGTGGATCTAGGGAGATCTGTTAGTGTTTGCACCTACCAATTATTCCGATAACAAAATTGGCGACTCTGCTGGGGATACAACCCATTTTGGTGTTTTTTATTGGCCATTTTCTCTTGACCTACCCTTTTTCATTCCCAATCAATCTCTGAGTCTTAAGGAGACCCTCACAGACTCCCTGGATCAAGAAGTTCCCTCGAAAGTCCTGTCATTTTTCCAAAATTTGCTTGATTACAAACCTTCTCGCACTGCACCTTTCTGTAGCCTGCGAGAATAACTGAGGTTCACACCCTAGTGTTCAGTTCAGTGTGAAATTCTCGCATCTTGCCTATGTCTATCCTATGAGAATCCTTAATTCTTGCACTATACCCCACTGTCAGACTGCAAACTCACTTGTAAAAAATTTGGAGTAAGTCTTTTGTGTCTTCAGATGACCAGATTGGTTGGTGTGTCTGGAAAGAACTTCTATGGCCAGTGATTGGATGTTTCTTTACTTCAAATCTCATGAATGAATAGTTTTCAAAAATTGAAAGCTCTTCTTGATCATTTTTCTCAATTTTTACCTCTTGACCTTTTCTTAACAAGGGTATAATCTTCGATTCTCAAATCCGAGTGCTTGTTTGGTCGAGAACCTTTGATTGGATTAAAAGTTGAGATTAATTGTCCTTTTCAATTGCTTATTACTTGGAAAATTTTTACCCATGTGCATTTGAAGAGACTGTTCTTGTCAGTTTGTTATTTTTGTCTTCATTGAAAGATCGATTTGGGTGTTTGTTGTGTATTTATTTTTCGTTGGTTGCTTACTTTTTCTTAGTTTCGTCCCTGTTGCTTGGTTTCTAATAAAAATTAAAGACATTTTCTTTTTTTTTAAGCAACTTTTTATTCAAAAATATTGGCATTCATGTATTGAAAGAGAACGAATAGGGAATTTGCATTGTTCATAATTATTTGATATTACATTTCAGAGAAGATTATACATCGCGGTTCACATTGTTTCAGAAAACTCCTCTTTCCCTCCTATAAATAGGATTCATCGAACAAAAAATTGTATCATTTATTCCTATTTACGCATTGTTGGGTCAGAGTCTCACATAACATCGGTTTCATTCCCATCTCCTTTTGAGTAACAACAACCTTTAATAATATTGCGCAACTTTAAAATTCAACTAGTAACTTTTTCTAGGGCTCTTTTACACCAACATTAGCTAGGCTAGAGCTTTGGAATAGGCAGTGAGACACACTCTCCAAAGAAGAAAACACACAATAGTATCTTGTGATAAGGAGTGTCAAATTCCATTTGTAGCATTTTGTCTTGAGAAGCCCTTCTCACATGAGGGTCAAACTTGAGGTCGCGTTGAGATTGACAGAGTTACTCACCCTGCTTTGTTGATATCGATGTAGAGATTGCACATATTACGGGGATCACTTGAAGGTATACCCACAATGACGAGTGGAAGCCTCTCAAGCTGATTTCGGGCTAGATACCCTACCCTTGCATGTGGATTAGACTGTCGACTATTCCCTCAGGAATTATTGTTGTTGGTGGTAACCTTAGTAGCCTATATTCTTAGGGTCTTACACAAGGTGACTGTGAAGGGGTAAGTCTTCACGGTACCTGGAATCGATGTTGGCCAGACTCACTCGGGCTCCTTGGAGGGTATACCCATGATTGTGTGTGGGAGCTTGCACCAGGGTGTAAGTCTGTTAAGCAGGTCGTCAACGTAACTTTTCCACCCTAGCCCAGCCCCTTCTTGTTTCATCGTTGCAACATTGGATTTCATCACCAACTAGTGACTTCGGAATTAGAAGGTCTTGTTTGCTTGGTTTTTCTTCCTATATTTTATTAGTGCATTTTGTTTGTTTACCCAAGTTGGCCATATAATTTCTTTCATAAAATTCTAACTCGATCATAATTGACCCTCCACATCGTTCACGCAGAATGCAAGGCATACCCCCAGAAGATCTGGAAGGTTCTAAACCCTTTCCTACCAACTCACTGGAGGGATCTCCTCAACAGAGTGAAGTCCAAGACGTTGCCACTCCACCAGTGGAAAGAACTAACTCTTTAGAATGGTTCTGAATTACCAATTCTCGAGAAGACTTCTGAATTCCTCCCAATTCCGAGAGACGTATTGTTCAAGTGAATTCTTCAGGAGATATAGTTGTTCAGTCTTCTGGATTACCAACTGGACCTTTCGTAGGACCCGAGGGTCAAGATCATTTTTGGACTACTGGCAATTTTACAAGGGATCTTTTTGGCTCAGGAGAAGGTGTTGATATCATTGTCACACCTGAGCTGCCCGAAACATCTGATCTAGACACAATACCTTCTACTACTGCCTATTGTTTTCCTGGTACAGATGCTCCACAAACTAACCACATCTTGACTATCCCTCTAAAAATGGTCCATTACATAATGGTCCCAGATACTATGAGTCCTCACACCAGGATTACAATGGCTAGCCAAGCCCCCATTGGCACATCGCTTTTGTCCAGATTCACCCCAACAATTTTGCTCGGATATCATGCATTGAATTCTTCTATTCCGACTCTTACACAAATCTCATCTGGGACTCCTGACATTTCCACTCCTTATGGGCACCATCTCATTCCTGGTTTTATTCCAACACTTCCTCGACCCCCTTTGAGAGGACCTCTTCCATCCTCTATTGGAGGCACCGACCCTAGTGGCACCATCCTGTCTTTCACACCTAATTACCGGATTCCTGTTGGTGGACAATTTCACCAAGGAGGCCAAACCCAATCCCCTTTTGCAGGACAAATCCCAATTGGGAAGCAACCCCCTATTGGAGGGCAACCCCCACCAACCCCACCCTATGGAAAAAACATACCTCCATCCTTGGCTCAGTATTTGAATTATCTTATTCAACATAATCCTCACTCGACTGGGGGGCAATAGCCTCAAGCTAGATCTATCATACCCCCTAGTATAGGCCAACCATATCCAGGCACGTCTAATCCTATTTAGGGCTCAAAAGATCAATCCCACGAGCCTGTTCAACGGTACAACGCTATGAATTACTTGCCTCCACACCAACAACCGAATCTTCTTGAATCTTCACATTATATGCAAACTGCTTATGGTCCCACTGGTCTATCGACAAGACTTCCTCCCCAAAGTCACCAGTACCCACATATGAATAGACAGTTACCCTTCTTAGCCACCTTGGACCTCCCTGATCTGTTGAGGATTTTAAATGATTCAATCTGTCACTCTCCTCAATGGCCCGCCATACCGGAAAAACTACCATCCGACATCCCTAAATTCGATGGTAAACCAGGAGAGAACCCGAACAATCATGTAATGACTTTTCAACTTTGCTGCTCATCCAACTCCTTGATGGATGACTCTATTCGTTTACGCCTTTTTCAGCGAACCCTCACAAGTTCCACCGTGAAGTGGTATATAGAATTACCATGAGGTGTCTTCACCGAATTCAACACCCTCGCTATAGCTTTCCTCACCCACTACCAGTTACCAATGCGCTACAAAACAAGAACCGAGATTTTGAGTTCTTTCAAACAAACCAAAGCCACTCATATCTTTGATCACATTCATGAGTGGCGATAGAGACGACGTCTCATCAAACTCAAACTCCCTGATCAGTTGCTGGCAGAGTGGTTCACGAAATCATTCGTGACATTTCCATGGGTGGAGTTGTCATAGAAGAATAGGAAATTATTCGTGCTCAATACCTTGACCTTGTTTACTCACAAACAGGTACTCTTTATGACTTCCTCCTTGATGCACCTCATCCTTCAACTTCCACTAGTTCAACTACTCCTACTGCTTCTCATGCAGTTGACGGTGTGATTGACACTTTCCATGCCCAACCTAATTCTGTCCAAAACTCTAGCAACAACCCCAAACCCATTTCTTCTAATGTTCAAAATGCTCCATCTCCTACCCCTCCCACCGACAAGATTTCTGAGGTAAATTCTGTTCAATCTACCCCTGCCGGTAAAAATAAATCCAAAAAAGGAAAGGGTAAGAAC
Source organism: Picea mariana (assembly GCA_032191745.1). Classification (NCBI taxonomy): domain Eukaryota; kingdom Viridiplantae; phylum Streptophyta; class Pinopsida; order Pinales; family Pinaceae; genus Picea; species Picea mariana. Next base: position 38,218 of record JASDQU010503733.1, read on the forward strand.
AAGGAGGATAAAAATAATCTGCAATCTGAGAAAACCAAAACACCACCTGTTGACGATAGGGATAAGCACAAACCCCGATACCCTTGTATTATCTATGGTGATGATCACTACACTAAGGATTGTCCACAAAAAACTGAGGTTACTAAGTTCCGTCAAGGGACCATGAAACCCCCCACTCTGGCCGTATTGTCACAACCCTTCCCTTCTCAACAATAGGCCCAATTGGTCATTCATGACCAACCTTCCCCCTCCAATACATCCTATGTCTTAATGTGTATAGGTGATTCAAAGAAGAATGACATCACACTTACCACTCGAGCCAAAGATTATTCTTCCTCCAAAGAGAAGGTTGATGCAATACCTCCTTCATTGGTCCAACCATATCCCACGACTCCACCTACCAACGATCCTCTTTATCTCAAATGACCGGGCCTAGATACAGTCCTTCGCCCTCCCCCAAAGGGTGTTGTTCGAAAATCGGCTTTCAATCCCCATGCATGTGCTGCCCAGAACTACAGTATTGTCGAAGATCTGGCCCAAGCACTGTCAACGATGTCAGCCCTCAAAGTCCTTCAGAGTTGTCCTACACAATAGAAGGAAATGTTGAAAGCTATTGGTGGAATCGACCCTACAGATACAAATTTAATAATTTTTGACTTGGAGGATCACATTCCAAGGTTACCCCCTCAACTTGCATTCCAAATACAAGTTATTGTCTCCAACAAAAACATTTGTAGAACAGTTATTGATGAGGGTTCCTTGACATGTTTCATGTCTATTACTTGCTGGAAAGCCATAAACTCTCCTCCTTTCACTGAATCCCACAACATGCTCAAAGCCTTCAATGGCTCTAGTTTTAAGCCTTACGGTGTCCTCCCTTCGTTTCCTATTATGTTAGAAGGAAAAATGGTTAACGTTGAAGTGGAGGTCTTTGACACTCCTATCGATTACAACCTTCTACTTGGTCGTAGCTGGATTGATTCCATGCATGCAGTTTTGTCCACTCTTTTCCATGTCATGCATTTCCCACATCAAGGAAAAGTAGTTACCGTAGACCAATTGGCCTTATTTCACTCTAATACACGTACCAACAATGTACCTTTCATTACAAACCCCCCCTGGATATGAGGACGTTGGTGTGGGTCTTCTTAAAGATTCCTCTTTGATGGGTACTTTTCCCATTCCACCACCCGATGTTTCACATCCGTTTGTCACCTCAATCAACATGATCTCCACCTTTGTCCACAGAACCCTTGCGTCTTATGACCCATGGATGGTACCCAACCCCAACGACCATCTTCATTATGGCAATGAAATGCCTTTCAGTCTGGTTGAATCCCCTTATCAAGCCATTCAATCGACAACCCCTTCTTCCCCCTCTCTTGGTGCTTCATCTTTGGATCCATTCCGCATCATTTTTCCTACAGATGAGATGATTATGTCTGTTATGTTCTTGGAAGATACCCCTTGGGATGATGGACATCATCATTCCATCCTCTTCCTAGAACAACGCACCATCGAGGGTTACCAACGAATCTTAACCCCGTCGACCATTGTCATCATTTCCGTTCTCGAGTCTACACATGATATGTTCTACGAAGGGAAATTAAGTAATATCTCACCCACCATCCCCCTCGACATATCCATCAAACCTGGAGTTGTTGAAAATGTGCATATCGGAGCTTCGTGTTCCCATGACGAAGTTGTCACCTACAAGTCTCTTTTCCAAGAATTTCATGACGTCTTTGCATGGAGCTATGAAGAAATGTTGGGGATTGACCCCAACATTGTGGTACATGATATTAAGACATACCCAGGCGCTAAACCCTTCTGGCAACGACTTCATCCGGTCCACCCACGTAAAGTAGCTGCTATCAAGATTGAAGTTGAGAAACTTCTCAAAGATGACTTTATTTACCCTGTGGCTCTAACTGACTGGGTTTCCAATCTTGTTCCGATTGACAAGAAACAAGGCACAATCCACGTGTGCATTGATTATAGGGACATTAACAAAGCTTGTCCTAAAGACAACTTTCCTACCCCCTTCGTTGACTAGATCGTTAACGATTGTGTCAGAAGTGAAATCTTCTCTCTGATGGATGGTTTCTCCAGATATAATCAAATCAATATCATACCCGTGGAACAACACAAGACTGCTTTTATTTGTCCTTGGGGAACTTTATCCTATCAGAAACTTCCATTCGGTTTAAAGAATGCCGGTGCAACTTTTCAACATGCTATGTTTTACGCCTTTCATGATATAAAGCACATCGTGAAACCATATCTTGATGACTTACCCGCTCATACCATGCACCATGTAGATCATCCAATACACCTCTACGGCATTTTCCTTCGATGTCGGTTTTACCACATACGCTTGAATCCCCACAAATGTGTTTTTTGTGTAGAATCCAGACGACTTCTAGGATTTATTGTTTCACGTCAAGGAATCAGGGTAGATCTTTTGAAGGTCTAGGCGATTCTCAATCTCCCTCCTCCTTCCTCACTTCGCCAGTTACAAAGTTTGCAAGGGAAGGAAAACTTTCTTCGTCATTTCATCCCAAACTATGCTGAGCTAACTCTTGGATTTATGTGACTACTCAAGAAAGGTTATGAGTTCATATGGGATACCAATTCCAACAAATCTTTTGAATCTTTGAAACTGTCTTTGACACGTACCCCACTACTCTTCCCACCTGATTACAGTTGGGATTATTTCCTTTACCTCGCAGCTTCGGACTATACCATCGCTATGGTTCTCGTCCAGGAGGATGATTCTCATGATGAACATGTCATCTATTACTTGATTCGAAGTCTCACGACTATCGAAACCAAGTATTTACATGTTGAAAAACTGGCCTTGGCAACCGTCCATGTTGTTCAACATTTCCGGCACTATATCCTTTCTCACAAGACTACGGTAATTTCTAACTACAACCCTATGAAGCACATTCTTACAGGCCAACTGCTAGGGGGAAGATACTCCAAATGGATTGTAATACTCTAGGAGTTTGACTTAGAATTTGAACGCGCTAAGTCCAAGAAATCCTTGGTGTTTGCGGAGTTAATGTGCGACCGTCCCTGCTCTGAGATGGAAGATGTAGCAGCATATTCATTACTCGATGAATCCCTTTTCCTAATTAGTTCTGATGACTGTTGGTATGGAGATATCATCATATATCTCTATACCTAGAATTTCTGGCCCAATTTTTTTAGCACTGACCGCCGTCCAATACGCTACCAAGGCCATCAGTATATTATCCTCGGTGATACTCTTTATCATCGTGGGATTGACTCCATTTTTTGACGATGCCTCACATTTGACGAAGCCAAGAAATCCCTCAATGACTGCCATTCTGGAGCCTGTGGTGGTCACATTTCTGGGTATGCTACTACCCAAAAGATCTTACGAGCGGGGTATTTCTGGCCTTCTTTATTCAACAATTGTATAATTTTTGTTCAAAAATGCCACGCTTGCCAAACCTACAACAATAAAATATGATCACATCCTGCTCCTCTACACCCTGTGGTCTYTGTTGGTCCTTTTTCAAAATGGGGTATCAATTTCATGACATGTCACCCTCACTTGGCCGAGGGGCATGGATACATTATTATAGCCATAGATTATTTTACGAAATGGGCCGAGGTGATGCCAACATTCGACAATACCGAAAKAACTACAACATTATTTATATTCAATCACATCATTGCTCGGTTTGGTGTTCCTCAAGCTATCATTACTAACCATGGTAGCCACTTTAGAAACTTCATGATGTCCAAACTCACTGAAAAGTTGGGTATTTTCCATGACAACTCAACACCCTATTACCCACAAGCCAATGGCCAAGTTGAAGTAATAAACAAAATCCTCATTACCATGCTTTGATGAATGATAGGGATTCACAAAATGAGTTGGCACACGATGTTGTTTTCTATATTATGGTCTTACTGGACATTTGTTAAGTCTTCTACCAGGTTTACACCATTCCAATTAGTCTATGGTCTAGAATCCATCTTTCCAATTGAATGTGAAATACCCTCCCTAAAACTAGCCATCAAACTTCTCCCAAACACTTCTGCTGAAGAAGAATGTCTGTTGTATCTCATGCAATTAGACAAAACCCGTCGTGATGCCACCCTAGTTATAGAAGCCCAGAAGAAACACGTAAAAGCCCAATAAGACAAACATGTGGCGTTTTATCCAAAGGTGATATGGTTCTCCTTTACGAACAAGATCGGTATATGCTACGAGTAGGAAAATTTGAAGCTATGTGGCGAGGTCCTTATATTGTCAGACGAGTTTTGGAGAAAGGAACTTATGATTTAGTGGACTATGATGATATCCCTTTGAGTGAACCCAGAAATGGGTTGTACTTAAAGAAGTACTATGCTTAAGACCACCTATGCATGAGTGCTTGTATTTTATTATATCATACTTTTTGTTACTTTAGTATGCTTTTTCATTATTTGGTCTCTGCCCTCGACCGCTTATCTTGCGTTGTGCTTGGTTTCAAGATGTCAGAGTCTTTTCCACCCCACATTGGCTTCGTCGATGGCGCTAGTCGTAGTACTCAGAACCTCGCTTCTACTGCATGGGAAATTTACGCCCCTACATATGAACTTATCATTCTATGAGGTGTGTGCTTCAGTCATGCAACCAATAATATTGTAGAATATAGAGCCGTCATCAAATTGTTGATTGATTCTATTTCACTTGATATCTGCTATATGGTTATACAACTCGATTCACAGCTGGTAGTACTATAGTTAAGTAACGTATATGCTATTCGAAGTCCTACTTTATTACGGGTATATTTACAAATTCACCTCTTGGAACGTTATTTTAATTATATCGAATATCAACACATTCCTAGATGTATAAATACATTGACTAATGCATTAGCTAACTATGTGTTAGACATAAATTTGGGACATTTATAAACCAATCACACATCACATGTATAGCACAACACAAAATAAGCTGGTAGAAGCCGTATATATGTATATAATGATAAAAAAAAATTACAAAAAATTTCTGTCTAAGGATCAAAATCTCAAAATACGAATCCTATAGCTTATACAAAGTAGCGTCACAGATGACACTCATGATAACACACAACTACTCGGGATACCCTACGGAGTAGTCGACTGAGAGACTCAGACACACCCACAGTATGACGCTGGTAACGTCTCGGAATATCCCCAATATCAATGTCCAGGACATCCGCGGTCAACCCCTCCAAGCTTTGTTCCACTGCCTCGTAGTCTTCGGCATCCCATCTCGCCACTGGAGCCGCTTCTCCTCATCTTTGAATAGGAGACATTCCTAGAGGTCGATATGGCCCCACATCTGTGTCATCAAAAAGAAATTTTTGGATTAGTTCTTGGATAAACATAAAAACATTTCATATGATAAAATTTGCAAAAAACATTTAAAAAGAACAAAATGTGTACTTCTTACCTAAGTCACCCCACTGAGCATCCTCAGGCAGGGCCAAATCTGGATCCCCTCAGAAATCCAAACCAGCATATGCGTAGTCGTCAATCATCAGCATCTGTGGCCTCAACGAGTCAAAAAATGAATCATTATACTTGATTATAGGCCCTGCTACTTGTCGATCCATGAGGTTGCACCACCTCAGCATCCTCAGATCCTGTGGGGACGGTAAACCCCAATTAACCTGTACTCATAACAGTGGGACCCTCTCAAGGAAGAATGACACCAAAAATGACCCATACCCAAACTGCTTCAAGTCACCCTTTCTGCACTTCGTCAATTGTCGCTTCATACTGTAGAGAACTGCATCCGACCACTTGAAGACCTGAGGCTCTCTGCACTCTATGACGTATTGGAAATAGCTCTAGAGAGATATGTGCGGAGCCACGCTCCCAGCCATATGTGCAATAGTAAACAATATGGTCCGTAGGGTCACATCTTGGACCCCCCAAATGGAAACCTTATCCTTGCTTCTCTCTGCCTCAGGAACACAATATTGGTGACAATACTCGCTCATAGGGAGTCTTCTTCCTCTACCTCCGATCAAAGTAGCAAGGTATCCATGACGTGAAAACCCCATTAGAAAATAGATATCCTCGATATCTACGGTCAACTTATGGAATCCCACATGAAATAATTGTTGGTCCACGTCCCACATGTGGACTAGGTATTCCAACAACCTAAGTTGGGATCTCATGCCCGGAATCCTAAAAAATTTCAAGATCCCACAGTCCCAGAGGGAAGCGACTATACCCGGGTCATTCCCGGCAATGGAATCATTCTCCTCATGTTCTCTTTCTCTCCATTCCAACATTGTGATTGTAAAACTTGCAAAAGAGCCAAGAGAGGGAAGTCAACAACTTGTTTTAAACTCTTGCATAATTTTTATTGAGCAAAACCTCACTTTAAAATCCATTTTTTGGCCCCTGCAGGTGGACCTTTTTCACAGTGTGATATTCTTGCAGGTTCCCTGAAGGCCACCTACGAGAATCTTAGATTCTCCCAGGTCCCGCATGGCCCACCTGCAAGAATGCTTGGGCGCATGTTCTGACCCTAAAATGGACTCAAAACCCAAAAAATTGCCAATGAAAACCAAAAATAAACCATGGAAAAGTTAGAGAATCAAGAGATTACCGCGTTGGCTGAAATGGTTCGCCGAATGATTGCTTGTGCCTCCCGCAATCGAGAAAATAAATTTGGGGGAAAATGAGGTATGTTGGACAAGTTTTTGGGCAAAGTAACAATGAAATGGTAAAAAGTCCTTTTCACCCATATTTATTCACTTTTTACTATTTTTTATTGATTTTTTATATTATTTTCATTGCTTTGTTTATAAAACCTAATACCCTAATAGCCTTGTGAGTATGTTTTTTCACAGATATAGAAACTTCGAAGTCCAAAAAAGGGGGTATGGGTGTTTTTTCTTTTTGTCGCATGTAAGACTAATTTTTTAGGGTTTTTTAGAAAAAACCTCGAGCTCAGTCTTCGTTCGTTCTCGCACTCGACAATATATGAGAACGTAACCGAGTATACCTTTTCTCATCTTTTTGTACTCGTCATGGTAACACGAAAATGACAAATGTAAAGGAGTTTCCTTTAATCTCTTTTCATGCTTCATAAAAATGAAAATATTGTCGAGCAATCTTGTTCTTTTCACGCTCGTTAAAGTATTTGAAGAAAATGTTCGACGAGTGATAGTTTATCACTTTTTCGGTCTTGTCGAACTCTTTTACAAAAAAGGAACTGGGAGAGTTCTCTTTAAGTGTTTTTCAGACTCTCAAAACATGAAAAACCCCCGAGTTTTCTATCCTTGGACTCGTTAAACAAACACCGAAAGACCCGTAATGGGACCAAACCACTCCTTCCTAGGGTTTTTTAAATATACTCCGAGGGACTCATCCAAAGGATGAGCTTACATCAACAAGTATATGTTATCCTCCTCAAGATTGTGTAAAAATAAAGAGGTACTCGCCAGAAATGGTGGGGGAAATTTTGGGAAAGGGATGTGTTTTCATATTCATATTAATGGCAGTAAGCATTGCTCATGAACATGACACCCCCTATTAGTCATTTGAATCTGGGTTGAGAAATCCATTTGTCTTTTGTTCGACTTGTTACAAGGTCATATATTGGGTCATATTTAAGTTAGTGCTTCCAAGTCCTTGGTCATGTCTTTTCTATGTTCAAGAGAAGTTCACACGAGCCCTCTATTGATTCAGCCATCTGTAGTTGTCCATTCTTATGTCGGCCTTCCCTGTGTCCGTTTCAACCTGTATTCATACTTTGTTTCACCCTCAAAATTTTTTACTTATTTCATTTCATTGATGAGGGTTACATCAAGGCCCTCCTGTGACAAGTCTTGTTCTGTCGACTCCAACTCATTATCCGGAAATGAGACTTAGAAATCATTTAGTACCTTGGAACCTGCATGCCTTAATGGCAGATCTCTTCGCTTTTGACAGGGGTCTCACATCATTGATCCCTGATCGAGAGATTTCGTCGAGTGCTCGACTTCAGCTCATGCATTCACATTCGTTTGGATTGTACTTTGGTACCTTGGGAGTCATTGACATCAATGGTTATTTCCCTCGCACTTGTTAATGGTTTTCATCAATGACCGGTAATCAAGTGGTTTCTACCATGTTCGACTTTCGCACATGTAATCACATGGCTAGATTCGTACTTTTAGGTGATGGGATTGAATACCTTGGGTCTCATCTTTTTGATCCAGGTTGCGATGGAGTATGTATGATTTGTATCCGCACATAGATCCAATTTTTATGTCATGTGTCTATGTCGTCTTAATTCAAGTCTTCTCACATAGATCCATAGTGTATTCTTGGTGGCTATGTAGCATTTTGATGACATGGATCCACGGTGTATGATTGGTGGCCATGACCTAGGTTTATAATTCCATTCATGTGATCTAAGCATGGGAATGCCTACCTCAGACTTGGTATTATATTTTGCAGATGCTTGGTTGTTTATAGGTTTTTGATTAGGTGTGCTCATTTTTTCTGACACACACACACACATTTTACAAAGTATTTCGGCTATCACAAGTTCCGACCTCATACTTTGGGGGGGCATTCTGTTACACATGATTTTGGTCACTCTGGTGATGTCTCTACAAGTGATGTATTCAGGCTCCCACAAGGAATTTTTGCCTGATAAAAGTGACTATTGTCTTCTTCCAAAAAATACATTTTTAAGATGAGTTTGCAGGCTGCCTATATTACAGGGTACGAAAATCCTTCATTCTCGCAGGTAACCCAAAATTAGGGTGCGAAATGTTCGCAGTCTACTCTATAGGTAGGGTGCGAACCTGTTTCAAAGCTTGGAAATGAGAAGAGGTCATGAAGGTTCTAGAAGGGAATCTTCTAGAAAATGAGTTGGCATTTACATGGTTGGCATCCTACTGACTTCTTAGATTTAGTGGGATCATCCTCATCCATTTAACCATCTCTCCTTCTCCTATATATTGAAAGGTTTCTCATGAAAAAGGTTAAGCAAGATTGAATGAAGAATTGGTGAAAGAATTGTGTGAAGGAATCTTCTTGGATAGAAGCTTGAAGACTCTATTTGGTCTATCAAGATTTATTGGATCTTATTCATGCAAGTGCAGAGAAAGTGTGTGTATTAGAATCAGGGGTCACTTAAAGGAAGCTTGTGACATCAAGGCGATCTGGTTGTATCTTCTACTTTCATTCAATATAATACAACGACATGTCCCTTTCCCATAAAATCACTCTTGTTTTATTGCATAACTCCTTGATCATATGCATAGGTTGACATTGAATGTACTTTGCTATCTTCACTTTGGTTGGTTTGTGTTGTCTTGGACCTAATTTCACAAGAGCACCGGAGTGAAGCGGGAACAATAGAGACCTAAGGAAGTGATATAAAGGTATGTCACTCATTCCTTCTTATTAGTAGATTCAATGAATACAACTTAGGGAAAGAGTCATGTCCTGTCCTATTTTGTTCTAGATCCAGGTGGATCTATGGAGATCTGTTAGTGTCCGCACCTACCGATTTATCTGATAACATTGAGACATACAATACTTATGTTTAACCTTTCAAATCTAGATGAAGTTTGTGTATAGGAAAATCATTTAGAGGTAAGAGGAAGGAATGAACCTCAAGAGGGAAGCAAGAAGTCTTTTTCTAATGGAGACAAGGGAAAGAGGAAGTTTGAAGGAAATGGAAATAAAAATGGGTATAAAGACAACTGAAAACAAATACCTATGAAACAAGAAGATAATCGGGCTCCACAACCAACAGTATTTATGTGCATGGTTGATGTACATGGTTGATTTGCATGGTTGGCATATTGTATGGTATACAGTATAGGTACATGGTTAATGGTACAGGTTGATGTATGGTATAGGTTTGGTACATGATTGATGCACTTGTTATTATATATGGTTGATGCACTTGATTTGGTACATAGTTGATGCACTTGTTATGGTCAATGGTTGATGCACTTGATGGTATAGGTTGTGGTACAGGTTGATGCATGGTACAAGATGGTACATGGTTGAGATACATATCTTGTGACGATATGTGGTGATGTTGAATCATGCCTGGTCGAGGCATGTGTTTGTTAGAAATCTAGTTGAGAGATGTATTTTATATATGATCCATGTGAAAGGATCTGGTTGAGTATCAATGACATTCACAGTGACACTGATAGTATCAATGACAGTGGCAGCAACAGTGAAAATATCAGTGACTTTGGTAGTGATAGTGACGGTAACAATGGTAGTGACAAATATAGATGTAGTGACAGAGTTGTAATAGAGTTTCTCACAGTGGCAGAGTCCGTGATAATTGGTCTACATTTACATTTTAAGGTGGTATGATGGGAAAAGGGAAGGGGGTTGTATCATCCTTTTGGTTGGAGATGGAGAATTAGATAATTGGATCTTCCTTCAAGTTGGATCTTGAGAACTAGGTGGTTGTAGCCACCTTTCAGTTGGAGTCGGAGAACCTAGGGAGTTGTAGCCTCCTTCTAGTTGGAGCCAGAGAATCAGGGAGTTGTAGTTTCCTTCAGGTTGGAGCCTAAGAATAGGGGGTTGGAGCCTCCTTCTAGTTGTATTTGGAGAATTGGGAAGTTGGTGCTTCCTATGAATGAATTCTTTATATATATAAGAAATCATTATGTGGTTTTCTTCCATTTGGGTTTCCAAGTAAATACTGGTGCACTATGTTCATGATGTGATGTTTCTTATTTTTTCATCCTTATGATATATTTATTGGATGCATTCATAAATGATACATTGATGATATACGTATAAACACTATTGGTAAAGATAAATAATATATACTATGGTTAAAAGTGAAACAATTGCTCATTACTAATTCATCACCCATCTCAATAAACTAACATGGTTTAGGGTATTTTCCCATGGTATTGGGAATTAATTATTTAATCAAGAAACATGTACCTTCATGAAGGGTTATGAAAAATTATAAAAAGAGAATTCCTTGAGAGAAAGTGTGTGTGTGAAAAATGGATTAGCAAAGATTGAATTGTGAAATCAGTTTCATGTCATCTTGGCATTTTCGCGATATTTTTTTTCTAAGAAGTTCTAGACCTTGAAATTTGGAAGAGATAGAGCAACAATATTGGTGTACAAGTGGTACAACTTTGATATGCTATTTCTCTATACTTTCATATATATTCCTTGTGGAAGTTAGGGTTCTTGAATGCTCCTAAAATCAATTTCAAATAGATCCTATTGGAACTTTCACTATAGCTTATTTTTTGGGATCGTGAAGACCTTGAAACTTTGTAGATATAGAAGAGATATATTGTTGTACATGTGGTACAAATATTAGATGCATTTGAGCTACATGATACGAGATATGCCCGTGTAAGTTAGGCTTCCTAAATGATCCTGAAATTAGTTTCAAACAAGTAAGCTTAGGAATTTCAGTATAACTTACCTTTTGGGATGTTTCAGACCTTGAATCTTTGTATATTCAGAGAAAATATCTTGGTGCACAAGTGGCACAAATTGCAGATGTGGTTTCTATACACTTTAAGAGATATTCCCTATGGAATTTAAGGTTTATGAATGCTCTTGAAATAAGTTTCAAACATGTCATATTGGAACTTTCACTATAAATTATTTTTTGGGATGTTATAGACATTAAAATTTAGCAAAGATAGAGTTGAGATTTAGGTGTACATGTGGTACAAGTTCCAGATGTTTCTTTGTTATACTTTATGCGATACTCTCTTTGGAAGTGAGGTTTTCTAAATTATCCCAAGATTTGTTTTGAACATGTCAGCTTGACATTTTCACTATAACATATTTTATGGGACTCCTCATATTGTGAAAATGTAAGATAACATAGGATGCATGCAAAAGTATCTCATGTAAAAATTTCAGAATCCATTTTGAAAATTTGGAGATGTGGCATGTTGTACAAGCTCATTCTTGGGAAGAGGACCAAAACAACAAGCTTTGAGAAAGTTACCATTTGTAAATTCAATTTTTTGTTAGACCTAGTAAAGGAATAATTATTGAGTAGAACTAGTAAAGGAATAAGCCATGAGTAGACCTATGAAGGTAGAAGCATGAAGAAGACCTGGTAAAGGTAGAAGTAGCAAGAAAACTTGGTGAAGGTTGGTGCATCTCACACAAATATATTTGTCTCTCTTGCTAATTTATTTCTTATAGGTGGGGATTGGTGTCTCCAGTAGATTGGTGTCGATGAACATATGAAAGAGTAGGTTGGTCCCTACTTGGATTTGTACTAGTGTGGATTGGTGTCTCTAGTAGGTTTATGCCTACAAATATTTGTAACATTAGGTTGGTGCCTACAAAGAATCATAAAGATATTTTTAGTGGTTTTCTCTGGAAATGGTTTTCACATAAATCTTTTGTTCTATGTTATACAATTAATATATATCATATGTGATTGTTTCCTTATGGTTGATTAATGTTTGAAAAATTAAAAAATTGTCTTATACTGATTCAACCCCCCCCTCTCATTATACATGTGTGTTAAAAAATTGGTATCATGTCCAGTTTCTTTGGAAACAATCTAACCACTGGAAGATAGAAATCTGAAGCACACATGGAAATGGAAATTGATACTTTGGAAAATGGATACAAACGGAAATAAATGATGGAATTAGAAGAGAAACACACTACTAAAATATATGTGGAAGTAGATCTTGAAGAATAACTCATTTGTCCATTAAGAGAAATAAAGAAGCTTAAGAAAAATAATTTGAAACAAAAAGAGTAGCTGCAAAAATATGAAGAGGAGGATCATGATGAAAAATTAAAATATCACATATCCTTGAAGAAACTAAGAAGACTATTATCGTCCTAAATATTCAATTAGAAGTGGAAAAATGGATGGAAGAAGCTGTCAGAATCTATATGAAGGAAAAGGAAGGAAATTGCAAGAAACCAAAAGTTGAAATTGTTTCTTTAAGAAAGGAATTACAAAATTCAATTGTTGAGTTGAATAGAAGCTTGAAGTTTGAAAAGAGCACTGGAATATTAGATGATATTTGTTAAGCCCTAAATAGTGACACTTTACCCCTTAATTAGGGAATATTACATTAGTAGTGTTATTTTATTTATGTTGGTTGGGTCTGTTAGTTGTAATTATACCTCCTAGTCTCCTATATATACCAAGGAGACCTTTTCATTTGGAATGATCTGGTATTTGGAAATTTATGTGGTGTATAAGGAGGTTTCCCCCTTGAAGAGGATTATTATATGAAATTATCTCTTTTTCAAGGCATTGAGTACTTATTCTAAGGTTTTTATATTGTATATTGATATTTGGTTCCTAACATTTGGTTTTAGAGCTCAAGGTCTTGGGGTTTCCCTTCTAGATCTGAGACACCTTGGAATTTTCATTATAATGGTTTTTCTACAACGTTTTAGAAGGAACCCCTTGGAGGATAGATCTTAGATGGATCAAGGTACACGGGGTAAACATTTCAGCTCTTGAGGCCTTATACATTTGGATATACAACCTGTGTAAGATAGGGCTATGGAATCATTCTGAATTTAGTCATCTCAAAATTTTCACCATAAAATATTTTCTATAACATTTCAGACCCTAGAATCTGGAGGATATTCACAAAAATTAGCAAGGTATCGAGGATAAACGTTTTATCTTATTGGTCATCCTGCATTTTTATATACACCCTTTCCAAGATAGGGTATCTGACTAGTCATATTAACTAGTCTCAAGCAGGTCTTCCGGGTAAAACACTGATATCTTCTTCAGTGTGTATTCAAATTAAGTGAGACTAGTTGCATTGGAAAGTGGATAGTCTGTAGTATTTTTGGTATAAGTTTCAAAATCAAATATTAGATATTGTGATCTTGGAACTCTTTACAAGTACGCTCTCCTGGAAGGGACAAAAATCATAAAGGTGTGGGGAAGTTACTATAAATTCCACTTGGCACATACAATTTTGATCATAATTTTGGCATTGCAAAGAAGACACATCAGAGATCTACAAAAATAAATTTTCAGACCCAGCAGGGTTGAAATTTTGGAGAAACAACAAAAGAAAGATCATCTCGCAGAACCATCTCGAAATCAAGGTTTAAAAGTGATACTTGGCCAACATGCCATCAAAAAGGGAAATTTTACACCAAATAAGCCTCTAGATAGTCCTACTTGGACTCTTGATGAAGGTGAAGAAATGTGATGGGACATAAATGATTTACAAAAGAAGACAGTAATAAAATATGAACTACAAGGCATGATGGATTCAACTAAAGCTTAGTTATAGGTAACAATGGATACTAAGATTGATGGTTGAAAAAGGGAGATCATGGAAGGATTGAAAAATTTCCTAATAGAGAGGCCACCTAAAAGTGAAAATGTATCCCATGAAATTCATGATGAGGACACAAGGAAGATGAATCAATACTCGAGAAAATTCAACCTTGGGTTGAAGACGAATCACTTTCCTAAGATTGATATGAGGAAGTTTGATGGAAAGGATCCAATCTCATGGATACTTCAGATGGAGAAGTTCTTTGATCGACATGATGTGCCACATACACAAAAGGTACACATTTCTTTTTTATATTTAGAACCCAATCAATTTATGTGGTATCGATGGATTTTTTCTTGCAAATCACTTGCCTCTTGGACAATTTTCACAGAAGAAATGATACCACGCTATGAGGATACAAGGAGAAATACCTTCTTTATCCAATTGATAAATCTCAAGAAATACGTTCTTTAACACATTGAAAACTTCCAAAGATTGAATATAAAGGTAACATATATTCCAGATGAGCACTTGATTGATGTATTCACAAGAACTTTAAAGGATAACATTAAACATGTTGTTCTCCTTTGGGAACCCAAATCATTGGAGAATGCATTCAGGGTGGCGAGAAATGTTGAAAGTAAAAATATGGTTATGGCTACTAGAAAGACCACTCCTAACATCTATCGAGAGAATAATGCTCCTTCTTATAAAACACCTCAACCTACAAGGTTGACAACTCAATAATAGGAGGAAAGAAAAGAAAAATGTTTATGCTTTAATTGTGACAGAAATTACAGTAAGGGACATAAGTGTAGTGAGAAGAAATTATTCTACATATATTATGAAGAGGAACAAGAACATGAAAAAGAACAAGAACCATCTCAAGATGAAAGCGTAGAAGAGATTCATTCTGAAGAGTTGACTCCCACGATATCATGTAATGAATTGGATGGAATTAACACTCCTCAAACCCTCAAGATCAAAGGATATATCAAAAAGAAAAAGGTAATAGTCCTAATTGATTCTGGTAGTACTCATAATTTCATTCACTATACATTAGCCAAAGATCTCAATTGCTTTGCCTTTAAAACTAAACAAGGATTGTTTGAGTGGTTGGTTATGTTGTTTGGGAGTTGTAATGCTCCGACAATTTTCATGCATGTGATGAATGATGTGTTTAGTCCTTTCATAGATGACTTTGTGATTGTATATTTAGACGACTGTTGGAATAGGGGCAGACCCAGGGTTCAATGCTCAAGAGTGCACCAACAAAGCCCTAACTACTGGCCCTTTCGGCAACACCTGCAAAGAAGACGAAGTCTCACCCAAGGTAGAGCCAGGGGTGGTTGCAGAACTCAGGTGTATGCAACCTTAGGTGGGACACAGATCTATAATTATATTGCTTACAATGCACTCAGCGTCAGTTATTTCCTAACATATATTCATTAATAAACTTCACAGAAAGCACAGAGAATTGCAGTAATTACTCAGATCTAGCACTTAGCAATGATAAATAGGTTATACTCAATAGATTAAGCACTTAGCATCTTATGTATCATATCTAGCATGCATTCATATCTCACATAAGCACAAAGCATCAATATATCTATCTAAACATATCAGAGCACTTATCAAGAGAGATACAAACACATCAACACAATACACAGAGTTACTGTGGTTCACCCCCACCCTGGGGATACGTCCACAAAGTCTTCTTTATATTGTCTTGGTCAAGAAGTTACTACACTAAGACTTTAACATCCTACCTCGCATAGGACAAGATATTTGCGCAGCTCGCTAGATCCTCTTTCCCCGGGTAGACCCAAGAACTAAGCCTTCTCACACTCTGTGCACTCAGCACTTATTATAGCATGCACAGAGCTCTTACAGTCACATAGAATTCTGATCATATAGATCCAACATATGCACTAAGCCATTGACCAGACAAGGCATCTCCTTTCTTACATGGCCTATACATCTATTTATACATAGAAAAAGGCCTAAACAAGGGCCGACATCACTTTCCCATTACAATATTCCCAAAAAACACAAAAAGGTTCCACAAAAGGTGGCAGTATCTCATGATCTCTGCTTCTCCATGCATTCCATCTTCAACAGGCAGTCAAAGTACTAAACAGTCAACTATGACCAAGTATTCCTCAAAACTTGGTCGAGGGCCAATAGGCCCCCAACACTCACTTGTAACTCGTTTCGAGTCACTCTTCTCTGAGTAACTCTGCCTCAAAGGCCTCAAGCTTCGCTCGAGTGGCTTCGACCTGTTTCTTTGCTACTACTTCTTGCTCGAAAAACTCCTAAATGAGTGCATTACTAACTGGTCCTTCTAAGCGCTTCTCTTCTATGTTCATGACCTATTACAGGTCTGTCCCTTGGCTGTCAATCTCTAAGAATAGTTGACATGCCCTATCCTACAAAGGTTTAAGTTGCTATGTCACTTCCATGACCTTGCTCTGGATCATATGAATTATCTGTTGCACGATGTGTTGTTCATGGGACCTCTTCATTTTCTCTATGGTCGGTAGGGCCTTTAGTTGTACCTGTAACTTGTCGGCTTGGTACTTCACCTCCTGGAGCTGTTGTAACATCCCTCTCTGGCGCACTGAGACCACTTATTCTTTGAGGACACTTGCTCGCAAGTGATCTGGACCCTTTTTGATGTTGGACCTTATATATCTGATTATGATGTGATTGACAGATGATTGATGCGTTACTATTCATGTATACGGGTGTTATTGAATCAGTTGATTGAGTGTGCAGGTTTGTGACCTTGAGGATGCGGAGGCATCGGTAG
>JASDQU010503733.1:55396-80745 GCA_032191745.1 Picea mariana
GTTTAATGCATTAGTGAGATCATTAATTGAATATTAGTGTCGGGAAAACTGCAATGAAATGAATGGTTAATTGCAACAGTGCTATTCGTAATTGAATGTATATTCGGTTGAATTGCGACGGGAGTAATTGTATAATGGCAAAGTAATAAGGATGCCTTAGTGGCATGGTTAAATTTGTTATATGAATGTTCGTGACAATGCCTAGATTGAAATGATATGTTTGGCCTAATTTAAGTTATTGGATGTACCCTAGGATTTGGTCCTCGTCTGTTAATACTTGTATCAGAACTTTCGGTCTTGGTCGAAGTCTTCGGATCCCCTTGGAGGTGGGTCGAGTGAGTCCTCCTGACTGTGTCTCCTGTAAAGGTCGGGTCGTCCATGATCTCGAAGTACGGGGTGTTGTGATGCGTAGTCGATCTGTGTCGGGCGGGATATAGACTCCTCTTGCAGTTAGTATGTATGTCTGTGTGTAACCCGGGGAAGGAAATCCAGTGTCGTATCAAGAGTCTCGGGCTGTTTAAAGGCACAGTTCCACTCTTGCGACACATTCTGATCCGTATCAGTAGTCTCGGGCTGTTTAAAGGCACAGTTCCACTACTGCGACTCTACTGACGGATCCTTCCTTCTGTGACAGTACTGTGCCGAATCCGTGGTGTCTGTCTCTGCCTGTAGCCTTTGTTGACCGCCTCCTGTTCGGGGCATTGCTTCTTGTCGTTGTTATGCCATGTCGGGTCGTCTAGATTGTGACCATCTTACTTGTGTCCTGTTGGTTCAAGGTTGACATAGAGTCTAGGGGGATGTTTCTTCTGCACACGCGCACACACTGTAACAAAAAGAAAAAAAAAAATTTCACCAGTTGACTGAGTAGTCATCCTTAGCTAGGAGGGTTGTTACAACTGTGACTCGAATTTATGCAATTCAGGGTCCTCGGATAGGTTCTCATGTATCTGCACACTTCTACTACTTAATTTCTTACATTCTTCAGTGCGTGCCTTAATCCTTTCTACAGTATTTCGAGCATTCACTTCTTGTTGGTCACGTTCTTCTTGTGGAGTACTCGGTATCGCTTGGAGCTCTAGTTCTACTACTCTTTGTTGTAGTTGTTGAATGACTTTAGCAAGCTTCATTACTTGGCATTCTATGGGTTCTTCTGCCTTCTGTTTTAAGCCAGTCACATAGTGAAATTATCTGTTGACTGCTTCTTCGATCCCGATCTGCTTTGCGAGAAGCTGCTCTTTTTCTTTATGGATTTTCACTCTGTCTTCTTCAAATTTCGCTAGGATGGAATCCTTCTCTTGCTGCCCAGCTCGATGCTGCTCTATGATTTCCTCCTGTTCTTTATGTAGGGCCTGTGTAACCTGCGTTATTTCTTCTTTTGCGTTATGAAGATGAACTTAAACTATGTTGGCGATCTTACGGAGTTGAACTGATTCATTTCTCTCTTCTATTGTTCCTTCTAGCAGAGGTGTCGTAGGTGCTGCACGCCTAGACTTAAGTGATCGTTGCACTCCTCAAAGCTCGGTTTCAATTATATTGTACATCGTTTCTTGGTTGGTGTCCTTCTTTTCTGTGATCTCTTCTATAGCTTCATTCAAAGTCGTGAGGAGAAAGCTGAAGTCATCTGAATTGAGCATGGTCTTCATCTTGGTCATGGTCACTTTGGCTTTCTTCTTAATGAAAGACTTCAAAGGTGACCCTTTTCTTTTCCTTAGAACTTCGAATTTGTCTTCTATTGGTTGTTCAACTTCTTCTAGGTCTTCATCGTTACCTTCTTCATCTGGTGTGATGAAAGCTGTCATTACAGAGCGACTATCCACATCTTTAACCTATTCAGTTTTCTTCGTCTCCTTTGTCTTCTTTGTCTTTTGTGTCTTACTCGGCCCAGGTGTGTCCTGCGCAACTTCTGGGCTGCTAATATCTGAAATATCCGCTGGATTTTCTGCAATGAGGAGAGTCGTCGACCATTCCTTGGTGATCTCTTCAAGTTCTTCTTCTGTCAGTTTATAATAGGATTGCAGCTGTTCCTGGTGCTCATCAGTGCGTGGAGTTAGGTATATGAAGTGGTGGTCCATGCTGAACTTCATTAAGGGTCTGAATCTATGGAGTGTGTTTGGAGTAATGAGAGGTGTGGCTTGTATCGCGGTCTTCAACTGGACATAGTATCTGTGAAAGAGGGTATTCGCCTACCATTGCCTGTTCATATCTATCGTGTACCATAATGTACTGAACTTCGCAGCCAGTGGTTCAAATGGTAGGGTTTAAGGAAAAACGACATCCTCCGGCATCTCCCATGCTATGAAGGTGATCAGGATGAGAATCTAGCTGAAGTGGAACTCATATCCTTGGTCTTACGCTTCTCTGCAATCCAATTCGAGTTGATCTGCTAAGTACTTTGACCAGTTCATTTGGACTCCTTCTACACATTTTCCTGTGAGATCAACTACAAACCCAGATACTTGCATCGGTCTATTCTTGCATACTAACTTTCCTATGATCATCTGACATGCAAGGTGAATTGCGCCACTATAAATAAAGGTTACCTTGTAACCTCACACACCTTTTTCAATATTTCCATAGGCCTCTGTAATCCTCTGTGAAAGAGTGTGATTCGTGGTATTTCTAGGGTAATAGTCTTGTGGTTCAGGGCCCTGCATGCTCAGCCTGATGATTTGATTGATCAGCATCAGATCAATTGTTATACGTCGGTTCAACCAGAGATATCCTCCATGGTAGCTCGCCAGTAGAAATTTTACACAAGCGTTCACCTCTTGGTGGCTGCCAAAGTGTGGAATCTTCATTACATTAAGTAAGGTGGATTGCGCGAGGTTCATCATCCATTGCTGAGGGACGATATTGGAGTTCTTCCCCTTTGTCATCGTCAAATACTTGTGCGGGGCAAGCATACTGTAGGATTTCCAATCACCAAGGTTGAAGTCGCAAAACTTCAATGTTGCAAGCTTGGTCTGCTCAGTGTGAACTGTGCACACTTCCTTCGGTAGGTACATAGTGATCATAGGATAGTCGTAATATTGGGTCACACTGTCACGGTTGATTTCACCTTTTAGAGGAGGTATGTAAGAGGGAAATATTCTCGGGATCGATTTGGAATTCACGATGTCATCTCTATGTTTAGTACATTTCTTGGCGGTCTGTCTGGATGGTCCTGATTTAGCAGTGGATGGAGAAGCTGCTACTCCTCTTGACGACGAGGCTTGGACTCCAGTGGAAATTCCTCTTTCCGACATAACTCTTTCGGTTCTTAATATAGCGAGTACTTCTCTCACCGATTCTTTTGCTGCGCTAAGCTCGTCAGACATGTAATCTCAGGATCACTTTCTCAAGTTGTCAATGGGATGAAGGTATCGTAATCAAGTAGAGAGAAAGGCGAGGTAGTCACTATTCTACAATGCAATATTCTGTGAGCTCAAGTTCTCAATTGGAAAAAGTGTCTTCCAGGCATGGCGCGATGGAATAAGTAAGTAAAGTCGTAACAGACTTCTTGCAATGGATAGGAGGGTCCATTAACTCTTGATCTGTTTGTTATGGCATAGTCTAATGGTCAGGTAACAGGTCATAACTTTCTTTAGAGCCGTTCGGGCCATCAGCGAAACGGGCATATCGTCATCTAATGGCTATATTACTTCGACATAGCGAAGTGCCATATGTCATTGTTCTGCTATCCTGGTAAAGCTCAAATTTAGTAGGTTTCCCTTTTGCGGGGTTTGTTCTAGAACGTTCTGTAATTTCTCCAACTTTTCTTTCTTCTTCATGAGTTTTCTAGCCTTCTTCCCAGTGAGATTCATCTCAGTCATCCTTTTTTCATTCTGATTGTTTTCTTCTCTTGGTATGGTAACTTCGTAGTGCTGAGATTCTTTCTTCAGATCCATGGGTATTACTTGTCCAACATATTTCTCGGTCCTCTAGGGTTCTTCTAGCGTTCTATCAACTTCGTCATCCAAGTTCCTGGGGTCAAGAACCCTTGATTTTTCCTCCCTTTCTTCAATCAACTGCACAATCCTTCCAGTCATGAAGTCGCTTAACTCTTGTCTCTTTTGTTCTAGGTCCTTTTCTGCTTCCTATTTTTTGGCTTGATCTTTCCCAATCCAAGGTTTACCAAGTAACATAGTAAATGGGGCACTATCCTCCATGAACTTAACAATCTCAAAATCTCTTATGTCAAAGCTCCATGAGAATTCATAGATATCTGAGTGAGATTTCCACATAGGTTTACCAAATTTCCTATGAATAACCCTATTCCTCCTAATGAAGGGGTCATGTTAGGTCTTCCTATAGCTTTCCAGGTTCATTCTTTCATAATGCTCACCTATGTTTCTTCATCCAAAACACATTCAATTTCAAAGTCTCCTATTCTCACTTCAATCTGTTCTTTCTTCTTGAATATTTCTAATAAGTTGATGTCTCTGTGATCATTAAGGGTTTCTTGCATTTTCATCAATACTTTCTCTGATTTTTTTTGGGGTTCCTCTACAGTCTGAGTCTTTGGGTCTCCTTCTTTCTCTATATTCAACTTTTCAAGTCTAGCAATCATTCTAGAGAAATGCAGTACTTCATGGTCTATAGCCTTACAACAAAAGACAATTGGGTCTTCGCCCAGGGCATTCCTTAGCAAGATGTTCGGGCCTTCTGCAAATGTAACAAAGAGTTAATCCTCTCTTTCTCTTCAATGATCCCCAACTTTTCATGTATTGTGTGCTAAGATCATAATGGTTAGCTTGCAAAAATTTCTTTCTAGGATCCTGCATCCATTGGTTAGTCCCAATATTCTTTCTATGCATAGGTATAACATATCTATCACTATACTTATCGGATCTATTCATATAAAACTTTCTTTCATCCATTAATTCCCTAGCCTTGAAGCTAGGATATAATATATCAAACATAACTAGATCCATGCTTTAGAAACAAAAAAAATCACTTATATTACTTCTACAGAGCACAAAGCTTCCAGATCTAAGACTTTTAACTATTCTTACCTTTTTCTTGCAGATCTAACCTCATTTTATTCAGATCTGACCTCTCTTCTTCAGATCTGACCTTTCTTTCTTGGCACAAAGCTTCATAGGCCAAACATAACACTGTGCACTAGGGCAAAAGATCTACGCACAGAGCTTATTTCGCACAAAGATTCTTCTTCTTCAGTTCCCAACAATCATAGTTCTAGGTCCTGGTAATGGAACCATTTGTTGGCACAGGGGTAGACCCAGGGTTCAATGCTTGAGAGTGCACCAACAAAGCCCTAAATACCAACCCTTTCGGCAACACCGGTGAAGTAGATGAAGTCTCACCCGAGGTAGAGGCAGGGGTGGTTGCAAGACTCAGGTGTATTCAACCTTAGCTGGGACACAGATCTCTGATTATCTTTCTTACAGTTCACTTAGCATCAGTTATTTCCTAACATATATTTATTAATAGACTTCGCAGAAAGCACAGAGCACCACAGTAATTACTCATATCTAGCACTTAATAATGATAAACAGGTTATACTCAATAGATTAAGCACTTAGAATCTTATGTATCATATCTAGCATGCATTCATATCTCATAAGAACAAAGCATCAATAGATCTATCTAAACATTTCAGAGCACATAGCAAGAGAGAGACAAACACATCAACACAATACACAGATTTACCATGGTTCACCCCCACTCTGGGGCTACATCCACAAAATCTTATTTATATTGTCTTGGTAAAGAAGTTACAACACTAAGCCTTCAGTATCCTACCTCGCATAGGACAAGAGATCTACGCAACTTGCTAGATCCTTTTTCCTCGGGTATACCAAGCACTAAGCCTTCTCACTCTCTGTGCACTCAACACTTATTACAACATTCACTGAGCTTGTACAGTCACACATACTTCTGATCACATAGATCCAACTTATGCACTAAGCCATCAACTAGACAGGGCCTCTCCTTTCTTACATGGCCTAGACCTCTATTTATACATAGAAAAAGACCTAAACAAGGGATGACATCCCTTTCCCGTTACAATATTCCCCCAAAAAACAAAAAGGTTCCACAAAAGGTGGCGGGATCCCGTGATCTCCGCTTCACCATGCGCTCCGTCTTTGACAGGTAGTTGAAGTACCAAATGGTCAACTATGACCAAGTATTCCTCAAAACTTGGTCGAGGGCCAACAATGACATTCTTGTTTTTAGCAGGACATGGGATGAGCATGTGAAGAATGTAAATAAAGTATTGGATACTTTGCAAAGGGAAAAGTTACATGCAAAATTGTCTAAATGTGAATTTTTCAAAACTACACTTGTATACCAAGGTCATATTGTAGGAGGAGTAGAATTGAAAATTGACCCTTCCAAAGTTGATGTAATTGTAAATTCGCCTGAGACAAAAAGTGTAACCGAAGTCCAAAGCTTCTTAGGTGTAGTCAAGTATTGGAGAAGATTCATTCCCAAATTCTCCTTTATAACATCTCATCTACATGCCTAAACTAGTGTGAAGAACACTTTTTAGTGGGAAGGAAAGAAACAAAAAGATTTCAACATGTTGAAGGGAAAGATCAATATTGCACCAGTATTAGCACTGCCGAATCTCCCAACATCCTTTTGAGATTAAGAAAGATGCTAGAAGATAGACCATGGGTGTAGTACTAATGCAATATTGTAAGCCTATCTATTACCACTCTGAAACTTTTAACCAGGCTATTGTTAACTATCCTACATATGATAAGGAGTTGTATGCATTATTCCATAGT
Source organism: Picea mariana (assembly GCA_032191745.1). Taxonomy (NCBI): domain Eukaryota; kingdom Viridiplantae; phylum Streptophyta; class Pinopsida; order Pinales; family Pinaceae; genus Picea; species Picea mariana. Next base: position 62,134 of record JASDQU010503733.1, read on the forward strand.
GTAAAGAAATGGAATCACTACTTGTTAGGGAAGGAAGCCATTATACATACAAATCACCAACCCTTACAGTATCTCCAGGCATATACCAAAATGCAACAATATTGGCACTGCAGGTGGATGGATTTTCTACAACATTTTCACTTGGTAATCAAGTACAAAAAGGGTGAAAGTAACAAGGTAGCTGATATGCTTTCTAGACCTCATATTGATGCTTCAATTATTTTGAAGAATGCTTCTTTATCTCATGATTTCTATGTAGAAAAATATTCCATGGATGAATATTTTAAAGAAGTATATATGAAGCTAACCCTTGGTGCACATGTAGACAACTATTGTCTGCAGGGAAAGTTACTTTACCATATTGGAAAGATATGTATTCCTACAAGTGAACGAGTCCATGTAATACGAGAAGCTCATACTTCTCTTGTGTCTGGGCATTTTGGGGTAGGAAAAACTATGGCTCATTCATAGAGGTTTTTTTACTGGCCTCAAATGAAAGCAATTGTAACTAAATATGTAAAGGGGCATGTGATGTGTTCTACTTGTAAGACCATTAATAGAAAACTGGGGCTGTACTCACCACTTCATATTCCATCCCATCCATGGGAAAGTATATCCATGGATTTTGTAGGGGGTTTACCCATGACCAAAGGGGGTCATTATTATTTGTATGTTTTAGTGGATAGGTTCAAAAATATGTGTATCTTGATGCCTTGTAAAAAGAAGATCACTGCTAAAAAGACTACTAATCTCTTCTTTCATCATGTTTGGGTTCACTTTGGATTACCCACATCTATTGTCTCAAATCGAGATACTCGATTACTTGGGGACTTTTGGACTAGCTTGTGGAGAATGATGGACACCAAATTGAAGAGGAACATTGCTTTCCATCCACAGCCTGATGGACAGACGGAGGTGGTAAACCAAACAATGGTACTTTTTCTTTGAGGCTACTGCAGCAAGCGTCCCAAGGTATGGGATGAACAGAGACCCTATGTGCAGCATGCGTACAACTGAGATTTACATTCCTCCACTCAGAGTTCACCTTTTGAGAAATTTTTTGGGTACCTACCAAAGGTTCCTTTGGACTTGATGTACGGGAGAGATGTCGATGTAAATGAAGATAGGATAGAGGACAGAGCCCAAAATTTCATCCAGAGGATTCAATAGATAGACTAGGTAGTTAGGGAACAATTGGAGAGATGTCAAGCACAACATATATCTCAGCATGACAAGCACAGGGTTGATCAGCATTTCCAGGTTGGAGACCGGGTATGGCTCCACATCAACAAGGAGAGATTAAAGAGTGAAGGCAAGAAACTCAAGCCCATATTTTATGGACCTTTCACTATATTGGAGAAAAGTGGTACCAATTCTTTTCTTCTAGATATTCCACCTTATATGTAGATTTACTCAGTTGTGAACATTGAGAACTTGAAACTTTTTGAGCCTCCCATGATCATGGATGAAGATGAGGAACTTTCAATTACATCAATTGATGAGTTTTCACCTTAGTACTTGGATGATCTACATGAATATATCATCCTAGATAGGAGGACAAGGACTTCATGCAGGGGTGTTGTAGATTATCTTCGAGTAGGCTTAAAAAGAACCCATCCAAGCAAAGCAAAGTGGATTGAGAAAGACAAAGTGAGGGGACTCTTCCCTCACTTACCAATTGATTGATGAAATCTTTTGGTGGTCCAAAAAACTCTCAGTGGGAAGGCGTGATCCAAAAAGGATCCAGAGAAGTCTAATAATAACTCAGAACTCATAGAGGTAGCATAGAATTCTCAGAATGGCTTCAACAGACATAGAAAGGGAAAAAATTCAAATTTCCCAAAACTCAGTGAAAACAACATGATCGAGAAGAGTGTGTTGCAATATTTCTAATGGTTCAAATGACTTGTAAAATGAAGTTATGGTTTGAAATTTATTCACATTCAACATTGCAGTCAAACAGGGCCAATCAGCAGGGGACACATCATCATCTCTACTGCTGACATAAGAAACTAATTTGGTAGGGTGACATCATCATATGGGATTTTGACATCTACACACCACATGTCAGTACCATAGGCTGCCACATTCCACCTCGGAGTGGACTTTTCAGGGGTCCATATGGAGCAATAGAAAAGTGCCACGTGTCACCCTTAGGAGATGCCACGTGGCACCACCCAGGGAGCTCCACATGTTAGTACAACAGTGATGGGGCGAGCCACGTCAACATACAGGTGAACATATCAGTAGGTGCCACATGTCCCAATCATCAGATGACATGTGGCATCCCAGGAATGCCCAATGTTGTCCCCTAAACGATTTTAGTTTTAAAAAAAGAAATGGAGGTTCTGCAAATATGGTGGACCACACCAATTTTGAATGATCTTTGGTAGAGCTTCTAGAATACCACTAAATGTAGTAGATGAAAACAAATATAATATATATATATATATATATATATATATATATTAACCAACTACCAAAAACAAAGTTCGACGGGTTCGACCCTGGAACCTCTGCCTAGTCTAACACCTTCATAACTCTACCCTAACCAACACACTTATGGGTGTTGCTTGGTATATTTGTTGTTTTTGTTATTTAAAAATTGAAAATCCTCCCAAAGATGGCGGGAGGCGTGACCATACTGTACGACCGCAGGCATAGATTTTGAGATGAAGATTGTCATATTTGCAGGTGCAGAGGAAATGAAAACCGAGACAGATTTTCTCTTGGGCTTGGGAGTGAAATAGTCGGATCAGAGCATGGAGACAGTCATTTTCTGGTAATTCAATGCCAAGAATCCAATGGTGATGTTTTTTTTTCTGATCTGATCATTATTTGTGCAACTTGATTTCAGAATGAGGTATATGCATGTATTCTCCAAATTATTTTGTTGAGTTAATGAAAAAACATATCCATTTGAGAGAAGGACCAAATATGTAGTCCACCAGAAATGAACTCTGTTATCAAGATTTTGTGTTCAAATCTAATGCTTATGTCTCTTCATTTTTAAGTTTTCCCTTCTTTAATGTTGAACTTTAATTTATGATAATTTAATACAATTCTTTATAAGTTGCGATGAAAAGATACTAGATCATCAACTATGGAATAAAATTTTCCTAAAGCCTCATCATCTTTCTTCCGAAAAATTTGAAGTATTTAACTATTTTTGGTCTACCCTCCCATAATTCATATGGTGTTTTGTTGTTGTTGACTCTGATTTTCCATCTATTCAAAATGTAGGATGTGGTGTTGAATTCTTCTCTCTAAAATCTATTCAATATCTTGGATTCATTTAACATTTTTCTTGCCAAAAATTCCAGTCGACAAATACTCAGTCAAAACTCCAGTCAAATGTCATGTTGGGTCGATCCTCGGTTGACCACTTTTTGGGAAATCATCAGTAAGTAATAGAAACAATGCATGCATGTGCAACTGATGATACACTATTATATGAGGTCCTCAAACATATATTCAAATGATTCCATGACCATCCATCAATTCAACCACAATTTATCCTAACAGTTGACACTAGTTTAGAATATGACTTTCATGTCTCTTCTAGGCATATGAATTTAGGCATTCCTTCAATTTTTATGGTGAGGATGATGATAGGGAATATATTTTTGTGTTTATTGATCATAGGAACTAGGTTCAGGTTCAGGTTCCCTTGCAAGAGTAGAACAATCTAACATATCAACAACAATGGTATATGTAGAAGTATGTTGAAATTTAGGTTTGTGAGGAATAAGCAACTCATCAATCTATTTGACACAGTCAACAATAACTTGTTCTTCTAGAAAAATAGTTTGAACTCCCTCTGCAACAAATTAAACTTCTTTCTTTGTAGCAATTCCAGGTGTTGATAGGGAGGCAACAACAAAATCATATCCAAGACCAGTCTTAATGAATAGAGACATTTGAAAATTGATGATATTGTCTATAAATTATGTACTATTTTCAAACTTCAAGCTTCTATCCAATGCAATAATTGTTTTTATCTAGTTCCTTTCTTAAGGAAACAATTTCAAATTATATCCCTTCACATTTTTCTTCCTTTTCCTTCAGTTACATTCTCACCATTTATTCCATTATTATTTCCTCTTATAATTGAACCTTTAGGTTCATGATAGTATTTTTTGTTTATTCAATCATTTGTGACATTTTGGATTTTGAATCATGATCATCTTCTTCATATTTCTTTAGCTTCTTTTTTTTTGAATTATTTTTCCTAAGCTTCTTTATTTAACTTAAGGCACACACAAGTTATTCTTCAAGGTCCACTTCCCCATCTATTTTAACATTTTCCTCTTCTTATGAATCCATTGTTTCTTTCCTTTTATCTTAATCAATATTTGGCTTGAATTCCATAGAGAGAGTTTTTTCTCTATCTCTATCATAATTCCTTTCATTTCTTTCTTCAGACAAGTCAGTAACCCCTTTTGAGTAGAGGCTCTTCTTCTTCTTATAAGAATTTTTTTTTTTCATTCTTGTCATGTTTGTGGTTATTTTTGTGTTGATGATGTTTGCTCCCTTTCTTTATGTTATGGTCTTATTCATCATCACTAATTTCATTTTTCGCATATGGAAACTTAACAACAAAATGTACTACTTTTCCACAATTAAAGCATTTAAAGGAAAGCTTATCTTTGTATTTTCCAGATCCCTTTTTGAACTTCCTCGCAAAGTGTGCTTCCTCTGCATATGATTCACATATGGAACAATTGTTTGATCTGTGTTATTTTCTCTTCATATTCTTTGAAGCTTTAAAGGTTTCTTCTTTCTTTGCTGGATTCTCTTTCTCAGTCTTCATTTCATATGCAGTGAGAATCCCATGCAATTTATCCATTGTTAATTTGTTAAGATCCTTCATTTCTTTGATAGCAAAAACTTTGGCATCAAATTTTATGGGGAGTGACCTTAACACATTTTGTACAATCATTGATTCTTCAACTATTTCACCAAGTCCTTTGATGGCGTTGGCAATGTCATCCAGAAGGAGGAGATAGGCTGCAACATTTTCTCCGCATTTCATTTTATAACTCTAGAATTGTCTTGTATGAGTTTGGACCTTATCCTTTTTGACCTTGTCGTCACCTTCATAGATGTTTTGAAGTTTGTCCCAAATTTCCTTTACCGATTTTTAATGCATTACTTTAACAAACTTTGATTCTCACAGACCACAAAACATGCCATTCATGGATTTTGCATTGTTTTCGCTTGACTTTTTCTTGGTCATATATTATGGTGAAGCTGTTGGGGATGTATAACCAATCATAAATTATTCCCAAATATTGAAACCAAGGGACATTAGATATGTTCACATCCTTATGCTCCAAAATCCATAGTTTGTTCTAACAAACAACGAAGCCATATTTGTAGAGAAACCTTCAAGAGTGGCCATGTGTGATCCCAAGATCTACCTTCTAGTGGTTAGATTGTTTCCAAAGGAAACAACTATGAAACTAATTGTTGATAACACACTTATACTGAGAGGGGGAGTTGAATTAGTATAAGGATATTTTTTTCTTTTTAACAATCATTAACCATAATGAAGCAAGAACATAAAATCTAACTCGAAGACACTATATTTTACATGGAAACCCTTTCGAGAGAAAACCACAAAAAATTCTCTTTATAATTTATAGGAACAAACCCATTGTTACAAATATTTGTAGGCACCAACATATTGGAAACACCAATCTAGAATGGTACAAATCCTGGTAGGCACCAACCTATTGGAAACACCAATCTAGACTGGTACAAATCCTTGTAGGAAAAAACCTACTCTTATAGATCTTTGAAGACACCAATTTGTTGTAAACACCAATCCCCATTGCTTAATGGTTGTATGCACCAACATACTTTCAATCTTGAAAAATATTCTTTAGAGGTTGAACATCTCCATTTCCTTCACAAGTCTTGTTGTTTCTTATGTATTCACCAAGTATGTTCACTACTTCTACCTTAGCTCTGCCTTCACTAGATCTTTTTTCTTGTTTTGCTACTTTTTCCTTAGATATACCTTCACATAATATTCTTTGTTCTTTTTCTAATTCTACCTTATATATGCATTTACAGATTATTCTTTCTAGAACGTCATATCTTCTTGCTAGAGCACTAGATCTACTTTCTAGAATTCAAAATATACTTGCTAGAAAACTAGATATGATGCATTCCTTTTTAACATGGTGCATGAAAGTGCCACTCTCTTTGGGTCTTTGATTTTACTGAATTTGATTTTTTTTTTCCATTTCCTCACTGTAATCAATTATTTACTCTAGGTTTAAGCTTCTTGATTTAGGTAAGGATTCCATTTTTAGTCTACCTCTCAAATCTTTCAGTGACCTTATACAAGTCTCTCCTTTGGAGCATGGGCTTCCTTAAATTATTCTTGTCTAAATTTTGGTTCCTTCTCATCATCATTAACATTACATATCTTTGATGTAGCTCCTCTTCTTTGTTTTTCTTCCATGGTGTCCATTCTAGGAGACATCGCCCTTAGCATCTTAGTAATTTCATTAGTAATTCCTCTTTGTTGTCCTCAACCCTAGTTCGATAATCCCACTCCTCTTTTGTGTGCCACTCTATTTTTTTTGTGTTATTTGTAATGTAGCTAGGGGTTTAATGGGGGGGGCGAAGGGCTCCTAATAATAATAGTGAAGGTAATTTAATGTAAGGTGGACTAGGTCCACTATATTATTAAATAAGTCCCACTATAGTAGTTAGATATATTGTAGTAGTGTGAACATAACAAATGTGAAAAGGATTACTAGTATGGCCCACTATGGTAGTTTGATATATTGTAGTAGTGTGAATGTAAAAAATGTGTGAAGGTTTACTATAAGGTTCCTTCTAGTAAGCCTTATAACATTTGTTATGTTCACACTACTACAACATATATAACTAATTTAGTGTGTCTTAATAGTAAGCCTTCTCACATTTGTTATGTTCACACTACTACAATATATATAACTACCATTGTGGACTTTATTTAATAATATAGTGGACCTAATCCACCTTAAATTGAATGGACTCCACTATTATCACTATGGGCCCTTTACCCCCCCATTATTGCCCTTGATACACTACACTATTTCAGTTTTTGGAATTCTATCCAATATTTCCCTTTTACTAGAACTATTTATCTTCCTTTAACAACTATATCCAACAAGCTCTATTTACTAAAATCATTTTTAGTCACATATAGGGACCAAAATTGGTATAGGCCACCTATATAAAAGGATTCAATTCAAATTTGAAGAACATAACAATACAAAGGAAAATGCACAGAACATTAAAAGAAAATTAACAAAGACTAACAAAATGTACTAAGTAAACTTGAAATCTTTAAAATTTTATAAACATACCTCAATAAACTCATAATGTTATTAAAAAACAAGAATCAATAAACTTGAAATATTTAAAATTTTACAAACATACCTCAATAAACTCATAATGTTATTACAAAATAAGAGCCAATTAACTTTTCCAAATAACAACATACCCATTCCAATATAATTCAAGCATGATGAGGGCTCACCAAAACCTGCATCTTTGAACTTTGTTTTCTTCTTGTGGTTGGGATGAATTTCTCAATCTTCTTCTTTATTTCTCATCTCTTTTTATTGGGTTGTCTAAACGTTTTAGTTTTGGAATTTTGGGGTGAAATCGCAATGCATTTTTGAAAGTATAAATGAATTCAACTTACTGAAAACCCCTAGAAATACATTAAGATTATACAAAATCAACCACTCAAATTTGTAGTTTCATCAATTCCTAACCCAATTTCAGACAAAACTAATCAAAAACATTACTCGAAAAACAACCAAAACCTAGAATTTTTAGACTACGAAAAATGCATTTTTTGAAATTATAACCAACTTCCCCCTCATTAATCTCTCAAACTACCTCAAGCCCACCAACCTAATGGAAATGACTCATGTGACTAATGTCATGTTTCATGTGTTTGTATGTTTTGGGCTCCTTTCAACTTACCACCAACTGTGAGGCTTCTTCCTAGGGTTGTGTTCCAAGTGATCAAATGAAGGAATGATATACGGTCATGGATATAGTGGTCTCTCCCATAACACTCTGACAAGTGTAGACCCAAAGAACTTCATGATATTCTGAGTCCGCGATTTTCATTCATAGGATTGTACAGCTGAGAACAAGCAAAATCATGAAATCCATGTTCTCCCCTCCCCATAGATATGGTTTGGAAAGTTGCATTATTCATATAGGATGAACTAGATGTCCATGCATGGGATAAAACTTCTCTATCACTTTCATAAATGACTAGAATGGATTAATACAACTAAGAATAATGTAGACTCATTAACTCCTTGTAATACCTTTGTCATGGAAATGATTTGGAAAGTTGCATAGGCTGAACCAGATGTCTAATGCATGAGATCAAACTTCTCTATCCCTTTTATAAATTACTAGAATGTGTTAATAAATGGATTAATTTTTTTATTATTTTTTTATTTTTTCATATAGTAAAAGAAGTCATAGTTTCCCCCAGATGGGGTGTTTCCAAGTGTAGAGGAAATTCAGGACACGGGGAGGCCACCGGGATGGGCTACCAACCACCTAGTGCCCATCTAGTCCCATCCCTCCTTCTCCATATCCACATGAATGTCAACACTCAACCGAAAACCTTCATTCCTCCTATGTGCACCAGCAGTTGCATGAGCTGAATGCTCTGGAAAGCAGGAGACACCATGGCACGAGTCGGACGTGGGGATTTTCTAGGCTCGCCTACACACTCCTCAGCCCATTGTCTGCTGCAGACATCACTCCCCTTCTCCAAGATATCTGTGTGCATTTTGGCCTCTCCCTGGTGCATCGACCCCGCGCATACGTCATCCTCCCTCTGTATTCTTCTCAACCTCTCTTCAATCTCTGTCAGCTCCTCCCCTAGCCCAGCTATCACCTTCAATATGCCTCGTCCCAGGGGAAAAACCAAGCGGGGTGCTGCTTTGTATGCGTCCAGGGGAAGAATTCCACCCACCTCTGATCATCTAGTCAAGGTTGAGCCTCCCCCTACCACTCCTCCAGATGAATATCCATACCATAATCACCCCCCATNCTCATGGCCCTCGAGGAAGTATCATCTCACCCACTTCCTCCTGATGTAGCTCCTCCCCCTGTCCTTGAGTGAATTTTTGCAACCTCTCCCTCTCAGCACCTCATAGACCCCCTCACTGGGATTTCCCCCCTTTCGAACCCCTATGGTTGTAGGGTTGAGTGGTTTGACCCTTTTGTCAATTCACTAGGGTATGCGCCCCCTCCTCTTTCCCATCCACATCGCCCTCCACCTCCTCCTTCCCCCCCTCGCCACAAACCTCCTCACTCCCCTCCTCATCACCCTCCCCTCGACATTTCCCCCTCCCCCTCCAACTTAGACTCCCCGACCTATCCATATGGTGGTCATAGGCACCAAGCACAGGACTTGGACACCATGAGAATTTTCCAAAGGGACCTGAGTAGCTTCAAACGGGACTTGAGCGACATTAATCAGAACCTAAGGGAGCTTAAAACAATTTCTCTTGAAATGCACAACATAGAGGTAGATTGTTGGAGTAGGGTTGACAATTTGATGGCCTTCCTCCAGTATCTATGACAAGCAATGATGGAACACAACAAGGGAAAGTCCCAAGCGCGTACTGTCTACACCGGGCCCAGACTCGATCTAGGTCTTTAAATTTCTTCTTGTTTCCATGTTTTGGCAGAACATTTCTCACAGGAAACCAGGGAAGGCTTTCTGTCTTTTTGTTATTTTTTTTACTTATTTCTAAACTATGGTATTTTCCCTGCGTGGCATGGACATGGATCACCCCATTTTTTGAACAATTGACAGCGGTGGTTTCCCGAAAGGGAACCACAGCCAAATATGATTCCAAATCATCCTTTTTCTGGCACTTAGGACAATGGTGGTTTCCTAGCTGGGCACCGCTGTCACACTAGCTAAAACATTTTCATCTTATGTAACTGTTTCCAAGATCTAATGTATCAACTAACTTACAAAAAAAAAAAAAAATGTCATAGTTTAAACGTTCTGCATTTTGGCTCTTTTCAAATCCTGTAATAAATGGTTGGATCTGCATATTTGAGTGGGTTAGACTATTAATTTGAGTTCCCTAGTGGGTTTTTAGAATGTTAAATCCATTTATGCATTTAGAAATGCAATTTAAACAACAAAAAAATGCAATTTTTGCACAGATTTATATTGTTGGATTTCAGAGAAAAATGTCAAAACGTAGAACATTTAGACAATGTCATAAAGAAAATTTCATCTTGAATGATCATTTTTTAAATTTAAATGATTTGTCTTATTTATTCTAATGGTGGTAAAATTTATTACCTGAACTCTGGATTTATCATGCACCTAAAGACATCAAATCCATTGAGGTGCAAACATTTCCTCAAGTTTTGTGTTCTAAAGAGAGGTTTGCACCTCCAAGCATTTGATCCCTCTTGACCCATGATAGGTATGGATTTCCATTGGTTCCTTACCTTTCTTAAGGTTTGAGAAATCAAATTGAAGAACATTAAAACTCCTCAAGATCACACTGCAACACCAAACACTTATAAAAACAAGAGAGGTTGAATTATCTAAACAAAATCTATATGTTAATGTAAAAGAATGAAGGTTTATTTATACAATGAAATAGGCCCAGTGATAGTTATCAAATATGGGCTAATAAGATCACCTATGTGATCTTACAACTCACAAAGAGAATCTGCATTGGATCCCTAACACCCCACACAAGTGAAACGTAGGGAGAAAACAAAACACAAAAAGAATGAGTCCGGAAAACAAGGCCTGATAAGGTACCCATGTAAAACTCTCATAAATCGAGCAAAGGAGAAAAAACCATAGCCAAAACATCCTCCTAAAAAGTGAGAATACATCATAAAAATGAAAAAGCGAAAAAGTGAAGGTAGGGGGACTCAATATTACGCCCAAGGACAACTTCCTTCACCCAAAGCATCGATCGTAACTAAATAAAATGAGGGTATGTCAAAGGTTTAGTGAATATGTCATCAACCTTCTATTTAGTAGGAAAGTACTCCAACTGAATAACATCATCCTAGATGAGTTGTTGAATGAAATGTGTGTGAATCTCAATGTCCTTGGTCCTTTGATGCACAACTAGCTAGGTTGTGAGAGATGGGATGGTGCTATGATTATCATATAAAAGAGTAGTGGGATGATCATGTGAAATGTTGCGAAACTCTGTCAATAATTGTTGAAGACAAAGGACTTCTTGAATAATAATAACATCACAATACTTTTCCTCCACAAATGATAATGAAATTGTTAATTTATTTTTACAATACCATGCAATAGGAGTAGAACGAAGGTGATAAACAAAGCATGAAGTGGACTTCCATTCGTTTGTGGAATTGGCCCAATCAGAATCTATGAAACCCACAAGCTCTGATGATATGGATTTATGAGTGGAATGAAATGAAACATAGATATATAACATTAACATAGACATACAGAGAATAATAACAGAGATACATTAAAACATAACTTCTATTCAATAAAGAAATCTATTGAACCTGTAAAATGCATAATGAAACAATTTTGCTCAAATGGTGGTAGATAATCTTTGCAAAGAGATGTGGCGGTTATGTGCATTCTCTTGAGGACATTACAATGAAGCATCCATAAGTAATAAGAAAACCCTAGACATCCAAAAACCTAACCATGGGAGATGAAGTGCCAAAAGTAATGTGGTCCCCTATCTGGTAAGTTGGTACATCAACTTCATGGGACTGTAACTTTTGCATACGATCGTTGTTTTAGGCACACGATAAACTGTTGGAAATGTTTATCCAAGGAATACACATTATTCCATAACACTCTAACTTTCTCTAGAATGTGACTATGGATAGTGCAAAAAACACTATTTTGGGCCTCAAAACCACCTTGGAAGTTTAAGACATGAAAAGCTAGAAAAAAAATGCCAAGATGGAAACTGTAACTGCCAAGATGAAAATTGTAAGTAAGTCAAATTGAAGAGGTGGGTGGCCACCGATATACACCTGGATCAATCATACGCCCTTAGGAAGCTATGGTTTCCATTTCATTGAGTTCCCCATCAAATGAGGAAATTTCTGTTGAATTTGGCCCCAGGTGAGCCATTTACCTTGGTGCAGGAGCTACCCCACTTTCACAACATTATAAAGATTAAGCCTCTGTTGGAGAGTAACCTTGACTTGTTTCCATGATATGATCATTGGATTCTTCTTCCATGTGGTCATGGTTGATCTCAATCGGTGTCAATTGTTCTGCTATCTCTGAGGTGTCCAATAATGGTGGAAAGTATGGTTGAAGGAGTTCCACATTAAACATTGGTTGCAAGTAAAGGAAGCGGGGAATGTTGAGCTCAGAATAATTGTCATCCATAGCCTTGGTGATCATGTAAGGTCCATCTAGGAGTGGAAGAAGCTATCTATGGGGTTTTGTAAGACATTCTTTCTACAAATGCAACCAGACTTTATCTCCCACTCTAAAATTGTGTGGCACCTGATGTTGATCATGGCATTGCTTGTACTTGGTATTGGACTTCTGCAAAATCTCCTAAACTTGTTGGAGGATGTGTTGGATTCGTTCAATGAACCAGGTGGATTTTTCGGCTTCGTCTTGAGGATGGGATGATTCTTCCTGTGTGGACGCAAGGAGTAGTGAAACATCCATGGGACCTAAGGGTTGAAATATCAACCCCACCTGAAAGGGGTTGTGGCTGATTGAGATATGTATGGCTCTATTGTAACTATGTTGAACATATGAAAGAATCTCATTCCATGTGCAAATTTTCTTGGAACTATACATGTGAAATATATGCACGATCATCTTGTTGACAACCTTGGTTTGGCCATCTGTTTGGGGGTGGAAGGCTATGGATTTGGTGATATTGGTCTCCAATATGGACTAGAGGCTCTACTAGAATGTGCTAAGGAACGATATTTCCCAATATAATGCGATGGTTTGTTGTATCCAAAAATGTGCCCACACTCATTCGAGGAAGAGCTTGGCAGTGGCCTCCATTGTGACACTCTTCTTGCAAGCATCCATAATCTCCATATTGGAAAATTGATGACCCACCACCAAAAAAAAATCATTTCCCTTCTTGGTTGAAGGAAGGCCTGACATGTAGTCCATTGAAATGGATTTCCAGGGCCTGTTGGGAGTAGGTAGAGGGGTGTACATGCCGTGTTTCTTAATACCCGATTTGGAAATGGCACAAGCTGTGCATGACCTGATATACTTTTCGACATCCTATCAAAGTTTTGACCAATAGAAATATTGTTGTAACACATCCATTGTCATTTCTATACCGAGGTGTCCTACCACCTGACTGTAGTGAGCTTCCCAAATAAACATCACTTATGGAACAAATGGCACAAAAACCTATCTTGAAGATGGAAATCAATGACAATTGTGTTTATTCCCAACATATGGTAGGTAGTGCTGAAGTCAGGATTAGTCTCATAGAGTTTGGGCCTCTCGGAGGTCTCATGTCTGTAGGAGTGTAGCATCGTTGTTAATGTTGCAACTGGAGGTCGAGTGAGCCACTCAACAACATGGTTGGTGCTCCCTGCATTATACTTGATGTTGATATGGAACTGCCTCAAGTTTTTGGACCACTTATGATGGCGACCATTCTGCAATTTTCCTTGTGTCTCCATGAACTGTAGAGGCTTATGATCAATGTGGATGATTTTTTCCTTCCCAAGAATGTAATGTCTGCATTGGCAGTAGGATTGTAGAATGGAGTACATTTCTTTGTCACAATTTTGGTACTTACAGATGATATCTGATAGTGTCTCACTATGATAGGCCACCGAATGTCGATGCTTAGTGAGAATTGTACCCACAGCATAGTCTAAAGAATTTGTCTAAATCCCAAAAGGTTGTTGCAGGTTGGGTAATGAGAGCATCGATGCTAAGAACAAGCACTACAACTTCAAATCATCAAACACTTTTTGTTCCAACTGGACCCACATGAAATTTTCCTTTCCTCCACCACTGGTGTTGCACATTATTTTGGTCACCACAGTGATCAACTGATGACATGTTCTTAACTCACTTCCATGTTCCCTAAAAATATTAAAAGAGACTTTCTCCAAGAGAAAAGTAGTTTTATTTTCCTCCTTCAAAAAATATGACAAGGAAGATGGTCACACTCTTCTCTATGATTGGGGTGCGACAATTCTTGATCTTCTCACTCTCCACCAAATATGGACTGTGGCATCATCGCAGGATGCCTGTGCATAGGATGCGACAATGCTTAAGCAAAGGAAAAGTCAAAATTCATGAATGTTCTAGAAGGGAACCTTCTAGAAGATGAGGTGTCCTCTTATTAGTTTGGATCTTACTCACTTCTCTGATTTATTGGGATCATACTAATATCCTCATCCATCCCTCTTTCACCCTATATAAAGAAGGGATCTCTCATGGAAAAGTATAAGGTTTGCATATGCATGAAGAGTTTTACTGTAGATTATACTTGAGATAGATTTGCTTTATCTCTCTAAGTCAGATTGTGGATCTTCTTCATCAAGGAATTGGAGCAAAGGTGTGTGTTTTGGATCAAAGATCCATTGAAAGGGATCTTGCAACATCAAGGCATGGGTTGTATTCTCCACTTTCCATTTTAATATAATGCAATAATACATTTCTTCCCGATAAAGGTGTCCTAGATTTTATTGTATAACTCCTTGATCGTATACATATAATTCATTAGAAGATATATATCCTTGTTCTCTCTCTCTTTGTTGGTTTTTTCTTCTTAAATAGGTTCACCATCCCAAAATCCAAATATGGAGTGACAAGGACGACACTAGCAAGGATAAAGCATCATTTAAAAGGTATGTCACTCATTCCTCTCTGAACTAGTTTATATGACAATGAAATCTAAGGTGAGGTTTGTATTCTGTCGTGTTTTGTTCTAGCTTATTTTTGAAGTTAGGGAGATTAGTGTGTGTCCGCACTTACCAATTTCTCTGATAACAAAATTGGAAGTTGTATTGGGGATACAACCTCTTTTTTTTTTTTTTCTTCGTATTTTCTTTTATCCTATCTTCTTTTGATCAATTTCATTCTCTGACACTGTGGGTGATCCATATTGACTCTCTGATCCTGAAACTTCATTGAGAAATTTTGTCATTTTTTCCCATTTTTCTTTTTATTCATAGATCGTCTCATTGTGTCCTATTGACATCCTATGACGATTCTTTGTCTTCGCACTCTACTTGTGTAGAAAAGAGCTTTGATGTCTCATTGTGAATTGTTGACAGCTTGTGACAATCCTAGATCATCTCACTAAACCCCTCTGCATCCTACGACGATTCCTATAGGAATTGTTTGGTGATAGTCAAATTTATTTTCTTTTCCCAGTTTTTTCCTTACTGCCTGGGATGAACTTTTGACACTGATGAATGATTGGTTTACAAATTTTAAGCCTATATTTGATTGATTTTCAAGGATTGAAAGTCTTCTTTACAAGCTTTGCAAATTTTGTTTCTTGACTTCTTGTCATAAGGGTATAATCTCAAGATTTTGTTCCTGGGTGCTTGTTTGATAAGTAGTCTTTGATTTCTTTTGAGTTTTGGATTGTTTTTAATTTCTGTATTTTTGATTGATTAAGAGGAAATATTTGTTTGAATTCAAATAAAGGTTTCTTATCATTTAATTTTTTGTTTGCATTATGAGTTTGATTTAGGAATAGTGTTGAGAGTGCAATAGTTTTCTTAGGCCATTCTTTCTTTTCTTCATTACATCTTTGTTCTGATTTGAAATGGAAAGAGTTGAAGTTTGTTAATCGCTTTAGTAGTCTTTGTAAGAAATTTTTTCATTCATATATTTTTGGAAAAGAGAATTTTTGAAAAGCTGATAGCTTTGATTGTTTGAAATTCATACCATTCAAAGATAGAGAAATTGTGCTTGACAACTTTTGTATTCTAGAAAAGAAAAACCTTCTCTCTACTGTAATTAGATTTCATTGAATGAAACATTTTCATTTCATCTCTTCTTGCATCTTATAGGGTCAAGGTAAAATATATCATCAGTTTCATTTATGTTTCCCTTTTGAGTAAGAAACAACCTTTAAAATACAACGTAATTTTAAAATCTATTGGAAAATTTTATTTTCTAGAACTTTTCTACACCAGCATTAGCTAGGATAGCGCTTTAGAATAGTTTGTAAGGAACACTCTCCAAAGCATCAAAACACACAATAGATTCTTTTGATAGGGAGAGTACAAATCCAATTGCTACATTTTGTTGTGGGAAGCCCTTCTAACATAAGGGTCAATCACAAGGTCGCACTAGGATTGATAGAGTTAGTCACCCTACTTTGTTCGTCTTGGTGTAGAGATTGTGTGTATTATTGGGGGTCACTTGAGAAGAAACTCTCATGGAGACCTTATCAAGTTGATTTCAGGATTAGATATCCTGCCCTTCCACATGGATCAGACTTTCGACTGCTTCCCTAGGCATCATTGTCGTAATTGGTAAACTTAGTTGCCTATCTCTTTAGAGTCTTTACATAAGGTGACTGTCAAGGGGCAAGTCTTCGTGGTACCTGGAATCAACGTTGGTCAAACTCACTTGGGACCCTTGGAGGGTATATGCATGATTGTGTGTGGTAGCTTGCACCAGGGTGCAAGTCTGTTAAGTAGGTTGTCAACGTAACTTTTCCACCCACTTTATCCCAACCCCTTCTTGTCTTGATTTCACGCCATTGGATTCCATCACCAACTAGTGAATTCGAAATAAGAAGGTTTGTTTGTGTGTCTGATATCTAGATTTTATTAGTGAGTGATGTTTGTTTCTCTAGTTGGGGATAGATTTCTTTCTGTAACCACCCTCCTCGTTATAAAAACAATTCTATTAACGGGTGTGAATTTTTTTTTTCTTTTTGTGTTAAGGTGTGTGCGCGTGTAGATGTACGGTCTCACGTGACTTTAAGTCACCACCCGACAACCAACAAGACTGACCCGACAAAGAGATGATTACGACCTTGTACAACACTAATTATATGCACAAGCGTCCTCCAGGAAGGTGCGAGCAAGAAGGACCCAGACGTTGGCCTACCATGCATAAGACTCACTGAAAAATCTCGGACCCAAATCTCCCTTTAAATTTATTAAATGACGAGATGTCCCAACTTAAATCAGGTACAATTAGTTAACTGCAATCCCCGGTTGCTGAAATATAAACACTGGTTTCACTTAGATTCACGGACCTTACCCTTTTTTATAGGTCATCCGTCATCAAGCGATTTCCATGAATTTACCAAACACCCCCCCCTATCCTTCACTATTTAGCTTCGTATGCATTCTGGCATGTGACCAAACTTACTTAAGCAACCGCTTCAAGTAATCCATCATTGGTAAGCATTACAATCTATAGGTTGCATCAAGTTATTTTCACAACAGCCAATGACAAGGTTTATGGAACAAGAATCCTTCTCATTGTTACTTTTCTCCTTGGCATCATTCTCACAAGTCTTTATGCAACCAGACAACAGGAATTCACTCAAAGAAGTAGCTTTCTAAAGCATTTTATTATTTAAGTTACCTTCAGCAAGGCCAACAAGGGCTAATCCAACTCTTGTAATTCCATTATCTAAATGCTCATAATGCGAACAAGAGCATAAACATGTAGTCCAAGACAATCAGCAGCGAGATATTGAAGAACTTAAGTTGCACAGAAGATAGGGTTGCTCATGCAGGTAAAAGTTTGGATACCTGTTCTTCAAACTTATCTCATACCGTAGCATAAAAGGCAGAGTTAAACCATGCAAGGACAATGCCTATGATCACTTGACTCATCACAAAAATTCTTGAGCTTATAAGGTTCAATCGGCGAGGGATGTATTCGACAGAGATGCCAAACAAGTGAAATCTGTTTCCCTTTTTATTTTAGCAAGTTATCACCCTACCATAATTTCTGGAATTGAACATCATGGGTAGTAATATCACTCACTAAGTTTTATTTGTCATGACCATATTGATGTTGCAAGACACCCCACCAATTTCAAGAAGTAATAATATGCCTTATGTTCACTCTTATGAGGGATAGAGATAATCATAGAGGTCCACAACATAGCTAGCCATCACCCATTGAAAAGAAATGAGAAGGAAACATTATACCATGCCAACGTAGCTATACTCCAAGCCAAAAAGCATTATATAAGAGACTAAAGTGGGGAAAGAAAAATACCCAAGGCTGGTAGAAATTAACACCCTACAGGTTACCTAGCAGCTCTGCTTCAAGCAAAAGAGGTCATGAAAAGGGGGTTTTATCAAATCCATAAACACATGTAAATGACTACATTGAGGCAAGGTTACAATGCTTTAATGGCAAGGACCCTGTTTGTGTTTTAATGATAGTTAAGGGAAAATTAAAGGTTGAAGGAATGTGTCTAGCATTCCCCAACCCCAGACGTCCATCATTTCCCGTGTGGGGCATTATTTCTTGATCAAAAGAAAATACAAAGATCCCTCATACAACACACAAAAATGCTTGGGGATAAAACACAGAAATATCCATGAATCAAATGGCTTCGCTGCAAGGGGAAAAAG
>JASDQU010503734.1:2780-13122 GCA_032191745.1 Picea mariana
AATGACATGTAATATTCATATATAATAGTATTGTATGAAAATATATCATAACTCATAATGTTACCCATCAAACAAACTTGGGTCCATTACCCAAACCTGGGGTCTCCAACTTCTCATGGCCATAACTCTCTAACCGTGAGGAGTTATGTGACGTTCTACATACCACCGGAAATGGAATGACAAGAACTATAAATATAGGATAGTTTCACCAACAATTTCCTTTATATTCATCTCATTATTCCACATACAAGCATGGTTCCTCCACCCATTCTTCTAAGATAACTCAATCTGCAAAGTGTCTTCCCGTGAGGGATTTCACCGTAAGGAGACCACTTTGGAGTTCATCCATTTGTGCACCTTATTAATCATGATAAGACAATAATGAATCATCTATACATTTTTCCAACAATGCATCATATACCAATGAAACCACATCGATCCATCTTCATCATGTATCAATGACAACTCATTGATCCATCTTCATCATATCAATGACAACTCATTGATCCATCTTCATCTATGCATTCTCATCAAGGAAAATACATATTATATTACATCAATCATCAATCAATCAACCCTTTGATATCAATCAATCACTTGACATCAATCAATCAAACCATTGGCATCAATGACAACATGATCCAACACATTAAAAATATTCAAAAGTGATAAAAGTGATTGTAAAGCTATAAATGAGGTTTATCATTCAAAGGCATATGTCATAAAAAAGAATTTTTATAAATGAGATTTATCATTCAAAATACTTTACAAACATACTAGCTATATAATGTACATCTATTTGTATTATAAAATTATTATACATCATCAATTTCTTTTAGTCTTCTTTTGTGTTTTCCAGTTCTTAAGTAATTCATCCATGAACATGTCTTCGTTTATTGGGTGCTCTTCAACAACTGATGTTGCTTTAGTCCTTTCACATCGAGCACACCTGGTCTCATACCTACAGCGTGGAGGCTGTTGTGAGGGGCCATCACCTACAAAAACAAAAAATATTAAATTTATATGGCCAATTTTTAAATATCATTGAAGTAGTTCATTAATTTAAGAAAAAACCTCTATAATGTAATTATTTACCTGCTGGTCCACTAGTCAGGACCGTTGGAATGGATTCTATGTTCTATTGATCATATTCAAGTCGAGGAGGATGTTGTGAGGGGCCATCACCTACAAAAACAAAAAATTATTAAATTTATATGGACAATTTTTAAATATTATTGAAGTAGTTCATTAATATTAAAAAACAATTGCCCAAAGGGGTTGGATCCAATGGTGGAAAGCGAGGATTTTTTCACCATTGGGAAAGGTTCAATTATCATGAGGGACTAACCTAAATCCATGGGGGCACCTTGAGGTAGTGGTAGAACGTGTGGTTTCACCCAAAGATATTATATTGAATGATATTGTGACCCGTGCACACATTAGTGGATCAAATCCCACCCCCATGTCCTTCAATTTTGGCCCGCAGGGGTGTAGACCGAGTGGCAAGTGTCGTGTATATGGAAGGAAATTTGTAAAGGAGGTCTCAAGTTCTATTCTCACCCCAACTAACATGTGCGTCATTCATATGGGTTGCGTGGATGCACCTAGGTTTATAGTGGTAGTCGTCGGGTATCGACCCCGTGTCACGCGAGTACGAGAACTACGAGTTTCCAAATTCCCCAGCAATATATATATCAAAAAAAACTATGCAATGTAATTATTTACCTACTGGTCCACTAGTCGACATCGTTGGAATGGATTCCCTATTCTTCTAATCATCTTCAGGTCGAGGAGGCTCAATTACGTCATTCTATGCCATTGAAACAACAAACTTTATAAAGACAAAATCGTAAATGTATAAGTAATAAAAATTAGAAGTATGAAATTTATAAGTATGAAATTATTAAGTATATGATTAATATACAACCATTTTACCGTCGTCGGCCTCAGTCACAAGAACATCTTGGGGTTGCACCCCACTGGGATGGGGTTGTTATGGAGCACCATGATCTTCTAGTTGTGGTTCACTATCAACGCTTTGTTTTCCATTGCTAATGGTTTCATTGATAGTGTTTCTCCCATGATTAAAAAAAAGCAAGACATTAAAGTTATGGACGATATCAAACATTTACGTATTATATAAGTAATGAAAGGTTAATGTAGACTTCTTTTTTATTTACCTTATCCCGTAAAATGGATCTTGGGGTCTGCCCCATGCTTTTCTTACGATCAACCACGACTTTATAGTTGTACTTGTAACCAAGTTGGAGGTCTTCCTCTATGGTTTCAGTTCCAAAGTCATCACCTTGCATTGCATAAGAGAATGTTTTTTTAATGTTTTTGGCTGCAATAAACTGAAATTGTAAGGCGATACAAATAATATTCTTAAGATGTTTGGTTACTTATGATTCGTGACTGTAACCTCAAGTAGTCGCCTTGGCCTAGATTGTGTTGTCCATGTTTGGAAATCCCTTTGAAGTGTCAGGAAACCTATCATCAAAATTTTCAAGTATGTTTTATACCACACTTTTATTTACATATAAAGAAAATTAAAGGTATTGAAATCAAAATATTGTAATTTACCTTGGGGTACCAGTTATTTTTTCTCCTTATTTTTTCAATTTATTTTCTTTTGCATCATCAATGATCACCTTCCACTCCCTCTCTGGAATCAAGGGAGGATGTGCATACCTAGGGTTTCCTGCTAAGCTTCGTCTATAAACATCCTGCGTATATTTTAAATATTCACATGTTGCAGAGGTGACTGTTTTTTTATTGAACGCGTCCACTCCAAAGAGGCCTTGGAGATAATCCATAAGTTATTTTTTGAGGTTGGAATTTTGGCAATTCCAACTCATGCGTAAGGTTTCCCCAAAAATCAATAAGGCCTTGCTCTCCAGGTGCCTATAAAAATGGTCGTTTCCTACACACAAAAAGATATGATCATTAATTTAAAAAGATAATCTAGATTATTTGTGTATGAGATGGAAAACATGAAACAGTTAAAATATGAAAAACTACCTAGGAGTCTTATTTGTTTTAATGGAAGTTCATTATCGTCAACCAAAAATGCGCACGGAAGGGTCCCCATGTTGGTCAGACATCTAGCTCCATGAAATGCAACCTTGTGAACCACATCATCCACCTCATCTCTATCACCACCTCTAGAACCTGACCATTGTGGGGATGATTGGCGTTGTGGGTCATGGATCCTATCTAAATTAGGTGTGGAATATGAAGTAAACATTACAGAAGTTGTATGGCAGCCCGTTTTAGGACTCTGTGGCATCTCTGCAACGCCACTATTACCAACACTGGGCTAAATAGGCTCCAAAAATATCTTTATAAAAAAGAAAATGTTTTTTTCGTGAAATAATGTAAAAGATTAAAAAAAAGAGTTTCATAATTGAACATATGAGTACATTACAAAAAACACTTTAAATTATGGTTATTACCTTATATGTGTTAAGTTTTGACATAAGGAGATTGATCCTTTCTAGGACTTCAGGAGTTTGATTTGGACAATCTAACAAGCTATCAAGTTCCTTGTTCTGATCTTTGTTTTTATTAATATCGTCGGATCAGGGGATGAATACAACCCCTCCTCATCGGCGGAATCATGATCAACATGGCCTGCCAACTACATATAATTTCAACATGAAAAT
Source organism: Picea mariana (assembly GCA_032191745.1). NCBI lineage: Eukaryota > Viridiplantae > Streptophyta > Pinopsida > Pinales > Pinaceae > Picea > Picea mariana. The sequence continues at coordinate 6,446 of JASDQU010503734.1, forward strand.
CAATGTTATTTAAGTTATATAAACAAATCAAATAACCGATCGCCACACAAATAAAATTATATAAATAAATAATAAAATTCACGTAAAATGAAAGTTGATTTTGATAATCAATTACATGCTCTGTGGCAGGCCCTTTTCCACGATCATCCTACCACATTATAATATAATATAATTAGAACCCCCAAATAGTGAGTAGTCCATCCTCAACCTAGTTCCAATTTTTGAACTTTTTTTTCTATATTCAAAGTTATAAACCCTTGCACACACCCCAAAAAAGGAAATTAATCAATGTCTAGAGGGAGTGCCCAGCTTGATGAAGTCAAAAGGGGTACCAATTAGTGGCAGATTTGACTCTTTCCAGCCATGAAATAAGGATAAAGTAAAAATTAGATGAGGATCACCCCATGTAAAACTAGGGGTTATAATAATTGCTTAGCACACATGCTTGAGGAATTCCCTAGCTAAGGAGAGGACACATGACAACTAAAACATAAGAACATGGTTTAAATTTCATCTTGGAAGGAATGTCCCACCTTATAAGGCAATATAAAATGATTGTGTGGCATGATCAAGGATTATGTATGAAAACAAAGAGGATTGTTCCACTATCTCGAGGTTTGAATTCTTATTTTAAGGAAGGAACATGTTAGAAGAGAATGGTTTGAGGAAGCACTTCAAAGGAGAGCGACGTGTGGCAGAAAAGACTATGTCAAACCCTACTTTGAGCATCTTTCCACCTTTATTGAGGAGTTCCCAACTTTGAGGGGGTTTCTTGTAGTTAATTGTGGATCTTGAAGAAGTTTAATAATATTTTATTTTATTATAATACATTGCACATATACTCCTCCTTATTTCTATTTTACATATAATCTTTTACATCTATGATTGTTTTCCTCAATCACTCCAATGACTAGGCAAGTGCCCTTGGTATTTTTCTTAATCCATAGTTAAGGGACATCCTTGAAGAGGTTATTTCTTCTTATTATGTGATCACGATACCAAAAGGGGGAAATAGGAATTTTCCTCTTCATTTGAGCCAACCCCTCTCATGTTGAATCGTTCGGCTCGCTTGTAGGCTTCAATAGCCTCACAATTGTGAAATTCAGAAAGGTGAAACTCTATGTTTATCTCAATAAACATCGAGGTAATGACTATGTTAAAGATCTAAGAGTAATCTCATCAACAAAATTTCTCTGCACAAAGGATCTTGAATCCAAAGACATTGATATGACCTCCTCATCCCTACGTTTCCTTGCCCTTCCAAATGATATGATTTATCTCTACCACTATTGTCTTCCTTCTCCCATAAGAAAATTAGGTTGGTGTGATCCATATTTATAAAAGTTGGATCTCAATGCAAAAAAATCATGTTGGGAAGTGTTAGAACAACTTTAGAATGTTAAACTTTTTAATTTTGAAACCTTTGTTTTTACCTTTTAAAATAAATTGAAAATCAACCAAAAACTTAGGAGAAATGTTTTTTTTTAATTAAATAAATCCATTTTTGTTATATATCAATAAGGCACTTTAAATATTATCCGTTGAGGAGTTTTTATCTAAACAGATCAAATGGCTCTCGTGTTTTCAGGATTATAAATCTACGCGAATTTTAAAAGAAAGCTTCCAACGGTTACTTCGAGACTTCACACTTAGAGAGTTTCAAACCATATAAAGAAAAAAAATCCCAAATTTATAGAGCTTTGATTTCCCGAACATAGTTTTCCAGCGAAAATATTCTAAGCAGATCCATAGATGATTCACAGGACACCCATCATAAAACTTTATCATGGGTTGACACGTGGCATTCATTTTTAGCATTTGTGACAGATCATTCATGTAATTTTAGGTGACATGTGTCACTCATATTTTTTTGACATGTCATTAAAGATGATGTCATCACTTCCATGTCACTCTGAGAGATTGTCCTTCGGGAGGTAAATCAAAGGATAGGTTCAGGACCACCGAAGTACAAAAGTACCAAAGCATTTGTTATAATAATGAATAAAAAAAGCTTAAAAAACTAATAAAACATTAAACAAGTTTAATTAATCATAATTAACTATCAATTAATCACTCTGGGAATTCGCACTTAAGGATATTTCCTTTGGTATTCATTCAAAACCCTCAAATTCCGAACCACCAAATTTTAATTGCATTTACAGCTCGCTAAAGTTAAAGATTTGGATAAATATTGTGATTTCCACGTAATAAATTCCATAGATTTTTCTTAATAATTACTTTTTCAGTAGATTAATATGAAAATTAATAGACTTTAATAGTTTTGTGAATAAAGGTAATTTCGAATTTCAAACCATTCTGCCATTTGCAATCGGATTTTTCACATCTAGTGTCGAGAGCTTACATTTTTTTTCTTCTCACATGAGGGTTAACTTCATGGCATCGCGTAAAGTAGGAAAGTCTACTGAGGATTCTAACCCAAATATTGATATTCTCTCATACACTACTACTTGAATCACGGACGCTATAAAAACTTGGAAATAGGTGTACGACATCTTGGAGCACGAAATTCTTCTATGTCCTGATGATTCAACCAAAGAAGAGGATGAATCATTCTCAACTAAGCTTAGGTTGGTGGGTCAGTCTGAATTACACAAGGTTGCTACTCGGTCGAGGATAATGCCTTATAATGACATGATAAGATGGGCCCTGGACCATATAGACATCCCAGCCAGAAGCATCTTCAATCACCAGAAAACCTCTATTGGCTCCTTTTAACCAGAAGATATACAAGTAATGTATAAATTATCCTCTGAACCTAAATATACTTATAATTCAACATTTATATTGGATTTCAAAAGGAGGGAATGCACTCAGTATGGTAGAACTAACCATGATATAATCAAAGCCTGGTGGGGTAATACAGCCAAATTCAAAACTGGTGCTCATGGCATATATTCCACAAAATCTTTGGATGCTCACATTTTGTACATCTCCATCATGCTCTATCGATTATTTAGTAGGGAAAATCCTGTACATTTTATAGTGGAATGGGTTTCCATAATCAATGAAGTTGTTGAGGGTTATACTTTTAACTGGGAGAAAATGTTATCAGATAACCTAGCCAAGGAGGTTGTTGAGTATAAAGCGTTTAAATCTAGAGGACAACGTGCTCTCTTCTATATGTCTACATACATCATGGACGCAATCTGGTTTATGACTCCTTTTCTGCTCATGAACTAGAGTTGGACCCTAGCTAGTTCTGAACCCATAAATTTTTACCAATCAAAGCTATGGGAGGAAAATTAAAAAGATTTATTTTATGAAATTTATCACAATGTAGTGATACCCATTCATGTAGCTATCTACAGACACCCTCCTCCAACAATCTCATAACACAATATGGGAAATTTGGGCGCAATTGAAGATTGGTATATTGAAGAAAATTTACCCTACATCAGAGTATTTGGTTGTCTTGTCTCACCCCATGCATTTCCAAAATTATTACCTGATAGACCGATGTGTAGAGAAGTGTCTTATCAAACAGTGGCAGGAGGAATTACCAAATATTTGAAAGCAACATAGAAAAAGGTGTGGCCAACTTTTCCCATACAGGTTAGCATGTTCACATTATCTCATTTTGGTCATCCAAAAGTTGAGGCTTCAGCTTTGGAAGATGTCAAATTGGTTGATATTGAATACAAAAGGAATGATCCTCATAGGGTAGTTGAGAATCATTTAGCCCAATTCAATATGAAAATATACATACATGAATATTCCCCCTATGACAATGTTTTCAGGGGAGTTAGATCTTATGATGAAGTGGAAAACAGATTACAAAATCTACCTACAAATCAACGTGTTGGCTTCCTCAAATTTCAGAAGCATAGAAGGAACAACCTACCAAAGATTTTGCAGGGAGAAGAAAGGCCTATTTTATCCTCACAGGAAATAAGAACTACTGAGCCCCAACAAATATTGACTAAGGACAAAGTTACAGAAGTACTGAAGAATACAGATGTATTATCTAAAGAGGTGAAGACGCCAATACTAGGTAAGCATGATCAGAAGTTATTAGCGTCCTTTGAAGATTTCATGAAGCATGGACATGTTTTTCCCCTTTCATCACCAACTACTACTACTATTATCCAAAGTCTCATGAGTCCAGAAAATCCATTGTGCTCACTTCCCCCATTCCATCATTAACTCCTACAGCAACAAGTTTTGAAGTTCCTAGTTCATAGGTTATTCATATAGATGACCTCACACTTATTATGCCTGAAGAGATGCCTCCATCAAGTTTATTTTTCAATAATAAAGAAAATCCACCATTAGAAAATAATCTCAGCAGAAAGAGGGAGTGATTATTAAGAGACACGAAATGATTAATGATGGACAGGGACAAAATTACCCTGACTTTGCCAAAGGGGTTGCAGATTCATTAGGAGCCTTTGCCACATCTAACCAATGGTCAGTGGATATTCTTAAAAAACAACTGAAACATAAGTGTCTCCTAGTTTAACATTTGCAAAATGATATGCAACACATAGAACAGACTTCCAGAAGTAAAATGAATTTTGACATGGAGAAAACCAGACTGGGCTATCAACAACAGATGAAGCAGTTGTAGGAGGAACTGGAAGTGAGTGTCTGGGATTTACAGGAGATAAACTCTATGCTTTCTTAGTGAAACAATGCAATAGGGAAATTGTAGACCCAAATGGATTTAATGGAGAACACAAGAATAGATAATGTTGCATTTAAAATGAAAGCATCTGAGATTAATGAAAAGTTGGAAACTATCCAGTAGGATTTATATCAAAGTATGGATATCATTCAAAAATATTATCAAATGATGAATAATATTCATGAAAAAGAAAAGGAAGCATGTATAGCCAGATCAAAGTTCCAGGTATTTATGGTATGGAGAAAGAAAATCAATATTCCTAGGCTTGCCCCTTTTTCACAGTATGAGCAGGTAAAAGGGGAAATGGATTTAAAATCTTGGGAGACAAACCTTGAAGAAAGTAAGAAGTTGTCTAGAGAAGAAAAAGAAGCTTGTCTCAACACCCTTTCTGTTGTAGAGTTGGAATTGGTTGATTTCAATGGTAGTATTATCCCTGATACACTAGGTCAAATTGAGATTGAAAAGAATAAAGAAAATTCAAAAAAAAATAAGGAAAGTATACAAAATACCATCCAATAGATAAATCAGGTTGATTTGCAAAAGATAAATGATCTATTGGTAAAACCAAATTTGCAACACCAAGCTACAGCTGAGGTAGTCATCAAGATTCAGGAAAAGTTATCGTTAGTGCTTAAAAAGGTATTTGCATTCGAATTGGATGAGAATGTTGAACCATCTAGATTTTTTGTAGCATTAATGGAAATGTGTGCTCAATTCAATGAACAGAGAAAAATCAAACACATCCGTGAGAAAATAAAGGACCTAATGAAGTGACACTAGATCAAGCATATCTCAGCAATATCTGCATTTTGTTGTTCAGTTTTGATTGTATTCTATAGTTAGAGTGGAAAATGTGGAATGTGTAACTACTTTTATTTAAGACATTTTTGTATAAATATGCAAGTCATAGATCTATTCCAGGCTTCTTCTTGCTGAATGTAAAAAAGAGAAATTATTGAATATCAATACAAAGAGAAGACAGAGATTCTAAGTCTCATTTCTTTGAGTTATGTTCTTTCCTTATATTTCCATTTCCTTCTCATGATAGCTTCTTTATGTGGCTCTTGAATATTTAAATATTACAATTTAGTAATACATCTATTGTGATCTCAATACATCAAAAGTCCATTCAGTTACATTTTTTACTTTGTTCTTTCTGTGAGTTAAAAAAGACCTATAATTTGTGTGAGTTTCTTTATTTTTAATCATATGTCAAGGACATATCTTCTACTTTTCTTCTACTGCAAATGAGGTAAGATTTATCTGTAATTGATACCTTACTTTATTTCAAAAGTTTTGTGAATCATTTCAACCCCACATCAAAATTAAAATTATGACTCAGAGAAACAGATATTGACTCTGCATTTTCTTATCATAAATTTCATTTGAAGATTCATCTTATAAAATTGAAGGTAGGAGAAATCATTACAAAAAATAATTCATTTAATATTTGATGCCTGACATTATTCTTCGAGCCTAGAATCAATCTCAGGAACAACAGGAAGGAAGGCATGATGACCTTATTCAGATTGATCAAAATGGAATGCTTAAGGGGGTTGAGATTCTCAGTGAAGTAGATCCTTCCTAAATTTATTAACATGATGGAATAATTATCAATGTGTATGGCCATTATGCATGCTAACAACCACCATCCCAAACACAGGTGAGAAAAAATCATCCACTCAATTCATTGGATTTATTTACAATGTGAAGGTTGTCCAAATCAATTTGGAAAATATTGAAAATTGAATGATGGTAATAGCCGATCACCATTATCAAGCATGCTCACATTGTTCCCTCTAGCTCGGTCTCCTCCACCCTCTGTGAATTTTGTCTCTTCGGGCATCGTGCCCTAGATCTCCTTCTTCGGCATTCCCTCGCGCAAATCTCAGGGTTTGGGAAGCTACTCACAGTGTGATCTCCTTGGCTCTCCTCACAGTGTTCTCTCCTTGGCTCTCCTTGGGTCTCCTCACAGTGTTCTCTCCTCGGATCTCCTTGGCTCTCCTCTTCTTCTCTCCTCATCTCTCCCTGT